>CAJUYG010000739.1:107078-138437 GCA_910591675.1 Galerucella calmariensis
ATGTTTTGATGTTTAATACATAATTCTGAACCCTCAGACAAAATTTGGAGTTTTAGAAACGAATTGCACTTAATAATTTTTTATACTACGTCTATCCGGACTGACTGACCAGCTCTGTTCTAATAGATGACTGACTGACCAACACAACTTTTATTTTATACAATAGAGAAGCCGTATAAAAATTTTCAGCCTTTAGAAATTCATTTTGTTCACCCGTCAAATGATACACCTTTAATATCGCACCTGAGCCACCTGTTCTACGGCACGCTTGACTGACCGGAGCATGTTTGTGTACCCATCGGCTACAACGATTTAACAAAAAACCAGCCTTTAGAAATTGAAACAGTTTTTTTGGCTCTGGCTCTCCGGCTAATAATCTTTGCTTTAAAATCTAAAACACCTCTACACACTATGGGACTAAATTTTGACTACAAAAGCGCAACAAATACTGAAAAATATATCTTATATACCAAAAGATAACTACCTAATTTTATTAAGGATTGCACAATTCAGGAACCTATTTACATGTATAGCTACCTGGAATACTTTGTGACAGTATAGTTGTCAAAAGTTGGTTGTTGTTGTTGTTTAGCAGAACCTGGAATACCTAGTTAATATCACAATGTAATACTTTAATAAAAACCTACTAATAATATGATACTTGCCTAACTTTTGCACTATTAAATAAACCAGACAAATGAAACCATTCAGGTCTTTACCGAAAAATCTAACGCCAATGGTTAATTGCCGGTTTATGGCTATCGAATGCAGGTTTTCTGTGGTATTTTTCCTGCATCTTAATTTCTGCAGAGTTCCGAACTATGATACATTGTAGAAATTAACCAAATGACCACCCCTTGGGTGCTCAGCCACAGCTGGCCCTCCCTCGACCTTTAACTTCACTTGTATTAAATTAAATTCAAAACAAACCCTGAAGAGGACTTAATCCTAAAACAGGGTAGATTCAACAATGAAGGATAATTAAATTTAAGTAGTAAATCATGCTCGAACAAAAAAAAAGGCTATCGACCCTTTCTTGTGCTCCTTTGCAATTATTGGAAATCTAGTATAGTAAGATATTATAATGATTGATATCAAGCACCCCACGCTGTTACCATAATGACACTAATTTTCTCGTTAATCTTTTTATTCTTAAATTAAGAATTATTTTTTACTTTTTTGTTAGATTTCCTATAAGGTGTTTTATTTTATTTTATTTTTGTATTGTCATCGGCCCTTGATGAGTGTGAATAAAACATTTACGACCACCATTAAAATTAGTCATTTACGAACCAAAAAAAATGTGTGAAATCATACATTATACATACGTTAACAAGCGTGCGTAAATGAACAACGCTTTTTATATGGGACTTTCATTATAACACCCAAAAGCGTGCGTAAATGACCAATGCTTTTTAAATGGGATTTTCATTTTAACACTCTTTTTTAGCTACGTAATTATCTAGTTGCCTTGAATTTAGTCGTTTGTTGTATGTATAATTAATTGTAAAATGTTAACAATTTTTTTATTATCATTGCATTATTATTATTTTGATATTAATTCATAAATTAAAATAAATAATGAAATAAATAGTTTACTTACTTTTGGTTTAAATTTAAAAATTGTACACCAATAAGAAATTCACTATTAGGTTGAATTGTCAAAAAAAGTTGACAGGTCATAGGTAGCTTTGTTTGACATATCAGTGCGGAAAAGTACCATAGCGTGTACTTTTCGCATTACTTTTCCAACGGTTATCAAAATGATTAAGAAAAGGCCTGCTTTGCGTTTAAAAATTTGTGTAGAAAAGCGTGTTTTCCATAGTGGTTTTAGGAAAAATATTTTCTGTTATATTTAAAATTTTAATTACACTTATTTTAAATGGAAGAACCTCGAGAAGAATGCATTTCTGCGGATTGCACACCACCTGAAATTAGAATTCGTTGTGTATATATTTGTTTGTAAAAAAATTATTTTTTATGTGTTTTAACCCCTTTAGAGCACATTTTTTTTATTTTTTCTTCATGTGGTCGTAGATAAAGTTTTGTATGACACTTGTGCGTGAAGTACTTTTGCGCACTCGTTGCGAAAAAGGCTCTCCCTACGTTCGTGCCTTGCATTTCTGCAATTCGTGCGCAAAAGTATAACTTCACCCACTTGTATCATGAATAACTAGTTGAATTGATATGAGCGTTTAAAATAGGTAAAAATCGAGTTTAAATGTTGCGTTATAAATGGAATATACTTTATTACTATGATATTGTCATTAGTCCTTTACAGGTGTACAAAGTTTTAATTGAAAGTGGGCCAAAATCGAGTCCCAAAGAACGGGTACAAAGATAGATACATGTGAAGCTAATAAAAGCACGTTAACAATCTCTCTTCGCATTGACTTTGGAAAGAGCATACAAAACATATTTTTTTACTTATAAACAGAATGGTTCATTATGGTTGAATAACTTTAGAAAAATTAAAGAAAATATAAGTAGCTTTTGTATACAGGGTTATTAACTTAAATATGGTTATGGTTAATCCGAGGGTTAATCTTTTCTGGAGATAACACTGTTTTTAAAGTTGATTGTTTTATTCAATAATATTTTACTTTTTTTAGGCGTATCCGGCATCCAAGGTAGTAAGCTACCCATCCATTTCAGATTGGGCATTTCCAATTCCGACGAAGTAGTCGAAGAGGTGAAAATCAAGAAGAAGAAAAAACGGAAAGTTCACGAATTATTGGAACAGGTATATTTAATTTCGTTATGTTATTCTACATTTATATTTATAATTTGTATTAATTTTAGTTTATCGATATCGATTTTATCGAATAACTCCTATTATATTTTTGTGTAGAAAGTTTAGTGACATTCAACAATAATTTTACCAAAAATCTTGGTTAATTTATCAATTCAAATCTGGATGCAACTAAACTGAAATTTGTAATTTTGTAAACTCCCTTTAACGACTCCTATAATTATTCATCCTTTTTTTATCATTTTTCAACATTAAAATCGATTTTTTTCAAAGCCCTACTTACTAGTTGCTTACTTCAGATATTGATTTTCACATACTATTTGTTTGTTGAATAATTGTGTGGTTCAAATTTCACTTGTTCCAAAATTATTTACTTGAATCTTATTTGTGATACTTGCATAGAGGTAATTGTCGTTTGGGGTCAGATAAGGGGGATACGGTAGTTGGTACTTGGTACTTGGAAGCTTATTTCATGTAACCAGATGATGTGGTCTGAACACTTGACAAGCTTTTGCATTTTTTTTAATTTCAAGAGGATTATTTCAATAAAGACTGAAATTTTGCAAATAATGGTGAAAACCGCTGGTCGATATTTTTTTAAATATTTTTATTATGGTAAATGTTGAAATACATCCACATCCACTCGCTTCTCTTAAACACCCCGTTACAGTCTACCGGCATCAGTGATGATAAACTTCTCCAGGGCATACTTTTTGAACGGGTAATTCAATGCTGGCTAGATATGGAGTAAACTGTGGATGAAGAAGTAATTGGAAGTCTGATTTTATGCAGTTTTGTTATTGTATAGGGGCTAGTGCATTTTTGCTTACATTCTCTTCTAAGCAGTATAATAGTCACATGGAGCGGAGAATATGGTGGTGCTAGTGGGATCATTCCTATGTAGGTTGTTGTTAGGCAGCTTCGTTTTGTGATAAAAACTACTAAAACGATTAATTTAGCAAAAAAAATTGGAATTTGTTTTCTGTAAATATTTTGTATTTTGAGTATTTGTACTTTAATTGATCTTAACTAAACTGTGATATTTCTGTTGTATTTATTTTATTTGTTAAATTTTTTAGTATTTTTTATGAAATTTTATATTTTTTATGTAGTTGTTGTCTGTGTGAGTGAATTTATGCAATACTCCTTTTTATATTTTTTTATTCTTGAAAAATGTTGATTTTATCATATTTGGTAATTTTTGAAATTACGACTGATTTTTATTATTCTATATCTAATTGTTTTTTTATATGTACATCTGGTAGATTTTGATATAATGATGTAATAAATGGTACTAGCTTTTTAAATATCAGGTTTAGCTGTTTAAATTTACTAAATCTACATAATATGTCTCTTTTACATTTACACGGTTTTTCCCTTTTTAGATCCAATTCTTCTTTCTTGGACTTTCTCTATGACTTTTCCTTCTTGATGACTTTTTTACAGCTTATTTATTCGTACTAAACTCCTCATTAACTCGAGTCTTCAGTATTATCAAGTTTTTCTGGACCGACCCTCTTTAATATTTCTACCAAAACGATTTAAATTTTAGTATATTTTACTAATCCTTTTCATTAACACCATCTTTCATTTCGTCATCGACCTTGCTCTTTGTCTTTATCTCATTTAAAATTTTTATTCTGCTTCTAATAAAGGTATTTTACTAGGATTGTTTTTATCTGTCTCCATGCCGGGAGTACTGCACCAGTTGCCTTATTAGTGTACCCCACTCCGCTCCCTCCTTAGCTGCAATCTTTCTTCCTCTTTGTAATTTCCTACTTCCACCACCTGCTATGACCTAAGAATTATATCTAATCTCTTTTTTGACCTGTGACAATTTTATAAAAATTTTCCGCTTTTCGATAATAATACAAGTGTGTTAATGATTATCGAAATACAAATTTCTTCGATTTTGAGAAACAAATTGTTGTTTGGATCCTTCACGAGCGCGTAAGCGCGAGTGTGGTTTCCTAAAACAACAATTTGTTTCGAAAAAGAGAAGAAATTTTCGATAATCATGACACACGAGTTGTATTTGTCAAGATTATTTCACGAAAACAATATGATGACGTTCCTTGCATTTTTTCTTTTACTTTCTTTTGGATTTCTTTTAGATCAAACAGACCAAAACGGTTTTTAGAATTCATTCTTGATACAATGATTCTAACGTTTCTTTAATAATTTGACATTTTCTGTCAGTCACTAGATTTTCAATATCGAATAAAATAACTAATGACAACGCGAAACACACAGAAAGGAAAATTGCATGTATCAAATCAGGTGCCGAAATACAAAATCGAAAACATGGTGTTTTCAGATATCAATCCTCATATTTAAACCAATCGAAGGCGCGTATTTTGTATTGAGTGGAATAATCAGCTTTATTCAATTCTTTTTGCTATTCTCTTTATCTTTCATTCATTATATCGTGGAATTTGGTGCTGTACTCTTCCTTGGCTCAAATTACGGTACTCACAAAACGAAATTAAATGAACTATTGTTTATTTCGTACTATGTATGCTCAAATCAAATTTTTATGTACCTAAATGTGTTCTGCATGTCTGTGAAAGGTACCTAACAAATCACAGTTCAAAATTCTACCAGATCGATGTTCGAATTAAAATGTTTTTTGTCAATTCATTGGAGAAGGTGACCATGTACTCGACAAATCAATCTTCCCATACAATATTCACACTTTTAAAATGTTTACTAAATTTTGTATTCGCATTTCTTTCAAAGACACTTTGTACCCTCATTTTAATGAGAAGGAAGTATTACTAGTACAAATCAGACCCAGATATTTGTCTGTAGTCTGTCTTTTTGTTACAAGAAGTGTGTAGAGGATGATACTAAAATGTATTCTGAGCATTACAGAAGAAACATGAAAGCCACGGAAGAGAAATTTCCGAAGAAAATTGCTGAAAAACCTAATGTATTTGAGAGAGTTGGGGTATAAGAAGTAATTAATTAGAAATAGGAGAATATGAAGAAGTAGAAGATAGTTTGGACATCACCAAAAGACTAATGTATCCAGAAATAGACAATAAAATGGGGTCGATTGTAATGGATAATAGAATACAAAATTTGGGGATCCACTTTTTTTGAGGAAAAAAAACCTGTGAAACCGTCGGCGATCATTTTCTCGTAATAGTATTTAGTACCTTTTCGATCAAAAATTAAATATTCCAGAAATATTGTTACCATTTTTTTAATCCCCAATAATTTCAAAGTCGTACGTCGCTGTAATCTTATTTAAACTATACGGCCATTTTGTAGCTACATCATCTTCTCCAGTGCATTGCTTAGATTATAGGTCGCACAATTTTTATAATGTATTATATTGTATTAGCTTCGTATTTTTGAAATATTTTTATTTATACTTGCAGAATTTTCACGATTAATATGTCTACAAACGTTCGTGAAAAGTGTAAAAAGAATTTAATTTTCCGTTAAAAGGGTCTAAGGCCAACTGCACCGTTTCTTCTTCTACTAGAGTAGACTGAGACAGGATGTGGACAGGCGCGGACAGGAATTTTGGTTTTGGTAAAAAATGAAATGAGGCAGATGTGACACTAATTCTCACAATAATGAAAATGACAATATAAGATAAATAATATAATGAAGTAATGAAGAGCTGCGTCTGCCAATCAAAATGGATAAAACTACAAAGGCAGTGCGAGCCCGCCGCGGCCATAATTTCAATAACGACCAAAGTTTGTATTTGTAAGGCAAAATATTTGAAAAAAATCGTCGAGTGTAAGAAAACAGATGAGATTACGCGAGGAGAAAACGAAACAATTCCAATCGATCCTCTAATAGTGGTAATAGAAATCTTTTCGTAAACGAACTAATCTCTATAATTTAATAATTTGTTTCAAGACATAGCCTTACTTTCATATAAGTAGTATATAGAACCCACACTTCGACTTACGATAAGTACTACTTACGACGCGGTGCAGTTACAAATATTTCTTAAGTCTTACTTGAATATTTGAGTAGCACCGGTGCAGTTGGCCTCAAGAATTTTTACGTCAAATGTCATTTGTCAGGTCACTAACAGCGGGACTCTGTAACTATGAGCGAAAGTGATCCTAATTGATGTCTTTTTATTATTGTACCTGCTCTCGGAGAAAAGAGAAAAAACGAATTACTTTTCAACGCTTTTGGTGGAATTGTATGATTTAATTCCACCGTTGGTATTAAAAAATTTTTTTTGAAGTGAAACAAAAATGTTCGTCTAGCATGGGTGTACGATGAAATTTTTATAAGGGATCAATTTACTAGCCAAAGTTTCCGTCTGGTTATTTGTGTTTTCACTTCAGTCAGCAGTACCCAATATATGCAGGTTTGTTTTTTATTTGTTTTTCAATGGATTTCAGTTATTTTTCGGTGGTTTTCAATAAGTATTAATATTTCAACTCATTTCGGGTGTTTTTTTTTTCAGTATTAAGATGAACGGTATTAAAGTATAGTAGCATCAAATATATGTATGGTACTTTAAACTGAAGTACATTTTATTTATTAAACAAATTTAAGAAAAAGTAAAGTTCGCGAATAACATTATAACTTTAATATTGTGTAATGCTCAATATGTTCAATATATGTTCAATATGTCCACCATTTTCTTCGATGCATTTGTTTATACGTTTCATAATAGATCGTCTCGTTTCATTGCACCCCATACACCGAAATCGAGAGGATTAAATTTTGGGTTACGTGGTGGCCAAGGGAAGTGGCTACCGTGACCAATCCGGTTAAATATATTTCGACTTCTTTCGTATAATGTGGCGGTGCCCCATCTTGCATAATCAACATATCTTGTCCCAAATTCAGTGGCAATTCTTCAAATAAATTAATAAAGTAATTTTGCAAGGAATCTAAGCAACTACTATTTAAATTATAGGGTAACTCATATAGTCCTAATAAATAGTTGCCAAAGATCCCACGCCATACATTTATTTTAAATAAATGTTGAAATTGCCTTTCTCTTTTAATATTGGAATTTTCAACTGCCCAGACATGATTGTTATTTTAATTAAATACACAACGGCGTGTAAAAGTGGCTTTTTCAGTAAATATTCTATCAAAGGTGTGGTCCAGATTTTGCCTGTTTCGGATATTAGTGCAGTCTTTTTAAAACTGAAGTTTTACTGATCCCTATATCGTAAGATAAACGTGTATCATCATCAGGTGTAATCATTCTTGGTCGGCCTAAGTTGTCATGTTTAGACAACATTATGTAGGGTAGAAGTAAGAATAATCGTCTTCTATGGAGGATAAGTTGAAAAAGTGTCCACTTAGGGACAATAACTACAATTTAAAACGATGTCGCTAGTCTTGCTAGTCAACCATTTATATTTATCGAATTAAGAAGTATAATCGACCTATTTCCCTGTTTTGTAATTAACTATTAAGCTTTTCATATTTGTATGGAGTATTAATTTATTAATGAATTATTTATCGTCCAAATTGAGATTATAAAATTTATGCTTCAACAAACATCTGTAAGATGTAAGTGTTGGAGCGGATAGAAAATATTCAATATAAATAAGTTCATGTACTTAACACTACATTTATTTTTCAAGTTGATATGGTTGAAATAATACTCTTGGTGTGCGTCATCGATTGTGACGTATATCCGGGTTTTCGGCATGTCGTTTATTTTATTTGCTATTTTGACATATAGCTAACCTTAAATTTAATAAATTATTGCACATACTTATAAACAAGACTTGAGGCTGAGCACGGCCTTGAGCATCAGCTTTTGACACATTTTACATGTAAAATAATAATTAACCGTAAACAACAAAGTACAGAACTGTCATTGTGACAGTAGAAAAAGACGTAAGACACATTGCCGCTACGAAAGTAACGCCTTCATAGTATTTTAAACTTCCGATTGATAGGTTGCGCTTGCGCGTAATCTTAACATCAACCAATAAAATTTTTGTAAGTCAAAGATTAGGGTTGACGTTATGACGTTTGTAATACGGTTCATTATTGTGATATTTTGATTGGGATTAATCACAGACCTGCCTCTTTTTCCATTTCTTCCTACGTAATGTGTTGAAAGGACATTAACAATCGATGACGCACACCTAGAAGGGTATTATTTCAACCATACATGAATTTCACGAGATCGCCAAGGCCACATGGCCGTTCTGTCATTCTTAACCTGTTGATGGTAACAATTACAAGTGTTACACTTAAAGTTTTATACTTACAGAGGGAGAAGAGTAATTTTGTCTTTTAATTTTTTTCTTTTTGAACACAGGGTGTTCACTGTCCACCTTGCCCACCATGACGAACCGTCACTGTGTATAATCAAATTTTATTAACTATTTAAAGATACGGAAGTTAACAGATATATAACTATTTTTTCATTTTTTATAATAATTGTCAAAAAAATGTTCTAATGTATGGCGCTCTTTTTAAAATTCTTCCACTTGCTACTATAGCGTCACCTTATTTGGCTATAAGGTATAAGGATCTTTTGACCCCTATACCCGATATTCAATTAGAAACACATGTCGATGGAATACAGATACCAAACTCCCCAAGGATGCACCTGGGCTTAGTACCATGGAGTCCAGCTCCTGTTCTAATTTCAGTCTTAAATCCGTCTGTGTTCCGCACTAACGTTCCTTTCTGACTGCATACTTCCAACCCATCCCAGTTTAGCTGGATACGGTATGGGTGGTTGTCGTTAATTGTGGCCCACATGCTGTCACTTCTCATTTCAAGCAGCAAGTTTGTGATTACATCCGTGATTCTGGATGACAATGGGAGTTGGTTCCTTCATGCAAGCTCCCATTACATTTCAGTCTGTATGCAGCCATTCTCGCTTCAGCCTTTACATGCAGAGCAAGAGGGAGAATATTGAGAATGGCTTCCATTGCAGCAGTTGAGTTGTTTCTCATAGCACCCGCTATGCACAGACAGGCAGGCCCTGAAGTTTGGACAGCTCCTATTCGGCTTTTCTCTGATCTATTTTTGGCCACCAAACTAAGGTTCCATAGGTGACCATGGGTCTCATCACAATTATGTACAGCCAGTGTACAATCCGTGGATTTAGTCCCCATGTTTTTCCTATCGCCAGTTTCGCATGTTGAGGACTACCCTGTATGTATACAGACTGATAATTTTAAAATGTACTAACGTTTTGCAATTTTGGAAACCATAGAATTTATGAGATAGTTTAAATGAGAGAAAGATTACCTTTTTTGGGGGGCCAATATAATGATAACAAAACATGTCTGAAATGTGTTTTAATTTTAGAGAATACATATACTTTCGCTTCCTCTATGCAATACAAAAGTTACAGAGTTCCACGTCGGTAACTTCTAAACGAGATTCGAAATTACTCAATAGCTCTATTAAATTAACAGTGCATGATCGATCTATGTGGTAGACTAGAAGTTGCCTAATTTATTTATTAGTTTTAAACAGAAATCATATTATTTTTGGATCAATGACATCGTAGAAAATTCTGTAAAGGCAATTTTTTTTTGTTCAAAATTTTCAACAAAAGAATTTCGAAAAGTAACCCAATTTGTAAATATATAGGTATAAACAAGTTTCACCTTTACTACTCGGAAAATCCATCGGGTGAAATCTGGAAGAAACCACTGCTTGAGTGTAATAAAAAGACTATATGTTAGATGTAGATATAATCGTGTAATCTGGTTTAATAGTTCATTAGTTCGTAGTGTATTAGATGTAACTTTAAAACACATTTCTTTAGAAAAAAATGTATTTTAAGTTAGATATTACATATTATTTGTTTATATACATATATATATATACACACATCTCTCTTTAAGATCTAACTTTGTTCTTTACTATGTAATTTTTAAGTTTAAAATATAAAGTAAGTAAAAAGTGTAACGTTGTTTAGTAGTTAATTTTTGTACATATGTAAATACGTATATATTTATTTTATTATATAAATATACCTTAATAAGAATTATTTTACAGACTTTCAATGTTTTAACCTTTCCCACATTACGCAGCCGTAAAAGTATCCAAACGTAGCTTGCTGTTAAGTTATTCTGCAGACTCACGCAAGCTAAATGGAATAAATTAATTTTCCGCAAATCGCTAGAAAATTTTGACATTTCAGACAAAATTTCTTTAAGAAAAAATCTGGATTTCCTATTCACTTCCTTACTGTAAGGAATTATTTTATCTACGTTCACCTTTAAAATTAGGCATTAACGAACCAAAAAAAATGTGTGAAATCATACATTATACATACGTTAAAAAGCGTGCGTAAATGAACAATGCATTTTATATGGGACTTTCATTATAAAACCAAAAGCGTGCGTAAATGACCAATGCTTTTTAAATGGGGTTTTCAGTAGTAATACCCCTAGGGTCTTGTGACTTGAAATTAAGTAATTTGATTGGTTACTATATCCAGTAAAAAATTATCATTTTAACACTCTTTTACTTGATTATCTAAATTTAGTCGTTTGGTGTATAAACTTTTGTGCTGACAGTAAATTTGACAGAAGTGTCAGACAGTGAAAAATATTTGTTACTTTAAAAAAAGACAAATTACCCAATGTTATAATTAGTAATTTGAATAATTGTCCTCATTTTACTGTAAATATGAATTTAAATAATTAGAATTCGTTGTGTATATATTTGTTTATAGAAAATTCATTTTTATGTTTTTTTAACCCCTTCAGAGAACATTTTTTTTATGTTTTCTTCATGTGCTCGTAGGATAAACTTTTGTATGACACTTGTGCGTGAAGTACTTTTGCCCACTTTGCAAAAAAGGCACTCGCCACGCTCGTTCCTTGCATTTTCGCAACTCGTGCGCAAAAGTATAACTTCACGCACTTGTATCATAAATAACTATTATGTTATAATGTAAATTGTGGAACTCTAAGAGTTCATCCATATCTCAAATGTGGTTAGAATCCAAATAAAGGGTTCAATGAAACTCAAAGTCAAACCACAATATATGTAATGTCCGTTGGGACTCAAAAGTTGCAACTAGCTTCGGTAACAATTACCATCATCAGGCTATAACAAATAGAAAATGGTACCTCATTGTAAAGATCTAAAGAGGCAATAAAATTGATGTAACAAAGCTGCGATCAAATAATATTAGATCTTTACAATGAGGTACCATTTTCTATTTGTTATAGCCTGATGATGGTAATTGTTACCGAAACTAGTTGCAACTTTTGAGTCCCAACAGACATTAAATATATTGTGGTTTGACTTTGAGTTTCATTGAACCCTTTATTTAAATTGTGGAACACTTAATTCGAAAATAATGGCAGCCACTTATAACCTAGTCAAAGTACATAAAATATTCGTAAAATGCCGCAAAAAACTTGAAAATTCAGTATTTAGAAGGGTTGTGATTAACTAATAATAATAATAATTAATTTTACGATAGTAAATTAACAATGATCGCCGTTCAAATTACCCTCAATGAAAAATGGACCAACAATCCCTGATGGTATTGTATACCTGTGTTCTTATGTCAAGTGAGGATTTGTCATAGCGGTAAATTTGCATTAAATTTAACGATTAGCATGACTATTTACTTATTTAGTAAAAAAGTGCATTCATCAGAAAACATAACGTCTTTTATATTGTTATCCAGCTTGGGGAGGAATTTCTCTATGGTTAGTATGCACCAATTTCATTAGGAAAGAAGAGCTGAAATTATTGGTTCTATGATATTGAAACTTGGTAAAGAAGAAGACTGAACAGAGTAGAGAAGTAGAGTAGCTTAACCTTATAAAATAAAAATTAAGATTAAAACAAAAACTATTTCTGAAAATGGAAGAAGTAGATAAAATAATTTTGGATACTTTAAAGGTATTAAATTGGTAAGTTCGTGTGAATAATATTTAAAGCTTCATGCTGAATATAGTCCAAACAATAAAATATACGACACAATAAATAGTTGGTTTAGGGTTCCGTACTATGTTCACACCAATATATACATTATATAGCTAGCGTCGCAAAGTCGTCCATAAATATGGCCACAAGGAAGTGGATGACACAGAAATCTTTAGAATTGTGGGCAATCTCACCAGGACAGAGACAGTTCATTACAGGACATTCGCCAACTTTTATGACAGACCTAATAAGCAAAGACAGGAAAACTGTCTGAGCCGTAGTAGGTATGTTAACAGGGCACTATAAGCTTAACAGACACTCAAAGCTAATGGGGCTGAAAGACATGTGCAAATTCTGTCACTTAGAAGAGGAAACTGCTGAGCATATTATTTGTCAGTGTGATAGCCTGGTGAATGTGTGGTTTCTTGTACTAGTCAATGAGAAGTCACTGAAAAGAAACTATATAAAAAATTCAGTCTCGAGGCTGATTGGCTACTTGAAAAGAGTCAGGCTAGAGAATCTAGATTAAGAGAAAGAGAACCACAATAGATCTGAAAAGGTGGCAGTGGAATATGCCAATAATAATAAATCTCATTTACATACAAAGCCACCTCAATAAATCTCATTTACATACAGCTATCAACTTGGCTTGCTTTATTTTGTTCATTTTAAATTAAAAAAATAACAATTTTTAATACAAACTTTAGCTACTAATGTTAGTAAAACATTCATTAGTATCTTAAATAAAAATCCAGTTAGTTGTCATCTCTGGCAATATCTTACTCTAGTCTATACTGTGATATAAGACCAATTATTTCTAGCATAGTATGTATAAAAGAGAAACTGATAAAAGATGCTAACAAAAATTCCAGTGAAACATTGAAAGCTAGAGCATTTTCTTTTATCTTTTTAGCGACATTGAGGATGATATCAGAACTCTTAAACAATTCAATGCTGAAATGACTGTATCTGCAATATCTTCATGTTTAGAGGCAATTGTACAAAATAACACTTTTACTAAAAAATTACCTCCCTCTATGAGTGCAAGACTAAAGTTAGCTTCACATTTAGCAGATCAAATAAAAGAATTGGGATTTTGTGGTGAAATGGGATATCAAACTATTTTATATTGTAATGAAGATGAGGTACGAAAGGTTCTAATGTTTTTGCTAGAAAGGTTGCCTAGAGAAAGTACTAAAAATGTTCCTGAGCAACTAGGATTTGTTCCCAAGATATTTAAATCTCTTGAAGAAATTATTAAACAATCTTTACAAAAGAGGTGGGTGCCTGTTTACTTCTTCAAACCAGGTGGTATACATGATAACTATCCATTGAGATCAATTCATTTGGATGTTTCTTCACCAAATGTTGAAAAAAGTAAGAGAATAATTAACAATTGAATGTTGCTTACAAATATTTTAAATACAGGGTGTTGCTGCTGCAAGGATAAGTAGAATACTTGAAAAATATGAGTACCAAGCATCTCTATGACAGTCAAAACAAATTCATAGTGTGTCAGCTGTCAAAAACGCCATGCAAAATTTTATGACAATGTTGCCAGAAATTTTTACTGTAATAAAAAATGTGTACACATTTTTTTCCTACTTCCTGTGTCTTGAATACAAATGTTTGTCGGAAATTAGTTACTTAGCAAACTTCACTTATTTTTTAGTGTTTACTTATCCAAGCAACAGGACCTTATTCTTTTGAAACATACTGTACATATCTGAATTAATAACCAATTCTTTAGGTCCAAAAGAATATCGGATACATTATATCCCAGAAGTAATCAAACAGTGTCCTTGTAAAAACTTGATACCATCTTTATTGTTCCATGACAATGAAATTTCCGAACATTTAGACTTGTCAAAAGTTATTACAAAATCGGATAACGTTAATTTTGAAAATATAGAAGCTACATTTAACATTCCTCAATTATCAGATGAAATTGTCAATGACACAAATGTGGAAAACATACAATTAAAACGGATTGAGATATTATCTCAAGAGGTAGAAAGTTTGAAAAGTAAATGTGTTGATGCTCGGGATGTCATTGAAAAAAGAAAATTAGATTTATCACAGGTAAGATACTTTCGTACTTATAAAAACCTTCATTTCAATTTTTTTACACTGACAGGAATTTTAACCTTTCACTGTAAAATTTTTCATAGTTATATTATACAGAGTGCCCAGAAATGCTTCTCAAACAAAAAACTGCAAAATATAAACCTCACTGACATCTGATATAGGTAAATAAGTTTAGTTGCATTTTTTAATTCGCCAATCCATTAATGATTGTAAGTCTGTTTCATCGTTTTCAGTTGGAAGAAAAAGGATAGACTGTGTCATCACTGATGAAATAGTGAATTTAAAAACGTTTCTGTTTATTCAGTTTTTTGACAATTTTCAAATCATCAAAAAGTGTCCTATTTTCTAACAATTAATTGACAGCTTTAGGAAAAAATGTAGGATAAAATTTCCATATTCAACATTGCTTATTTTTGCATAAATGATTCTGCAACATAACCTGATTCTAGTATCTATTCGTGTTTTGTTTATTTATCCTCTCATCACATATTATAAAAAGTAAAAAATTCCAATAGAAAATAATTAAATTATTCCTCTGATACATGCAACAAATGTTTTTAAGAATCTGTATCTTCTATTGCCAGTTCTTAATTCAGCACTTGTGCTCCTAAGCCTTTTTCGTTCCTTCTTTTTAACCATGATTTCCTTATTACTCTCTTGTTTATAGCTTCTCTTTCTTGCAACATCACTATTACTAACAACTACTGCTGTTAGTAATAAACATTCAATATCCATATTTTATATAGACTGTAAAAAAAAGGTAGAACGTGTCGCGGGACACACGGTAGGAACTTTAGTTCCTTTTAAGCAAAAATTATGTAATACATTTGACGTAATAGATAAACAATTAGCATATTCTTTGGTGGTTGAGTAGTAAGCATACCAGACTCTCACGCGGCAGACCCGGGTTCGATTCCCTGTGAGGAAATTTTTTGTACTGTTAATTTTATTTTTAAATAATTATTCTGCTTGATATTAATAACGACAACAGGTAGACGTTTGAAATATTTAGCAGAATATTCATTATTATAGATAATGGTACGGTACCCTTCATGAGGGGGTCCGATTGGCAACATCTACTTATAACAGCATAGTATATTTAAAAAGGGAAACCGTAGCATATACAAATTGGACATTCAAGAACTGTACGTTTACCACAAAAAATTAGTGGAAACATAAAATTGAATTGTTAAATTTTCAATTTGAAGTTATATTACTGTTTATAGAAATTTTTATTATCTAGATTTTTTTCTCAAGTGGGTCGTAGAAAAAATATGCTGTTCGACTCGTGTGGATTGTCCATATCGCACTCCGCCTACGGCGTCGTGCTCAAACTTCGTCCTCGTGCGATATGGCTATCATATCCACACTAGTTGCACAAATTACTATTTCTTTCAAAATATACCCTTTTACATTTAAAAACAACCTGCCAAATGTCAAATCACTTTATCCATCCATTTTAAATTTATCGCATTAAAACATTCAAGTTTTCAAAATTTCAACACCCTGTATTTCGAAAAGTAAATGTGCTAGACCCCTTAATCGCGCAAAAAAAATTATGGAAATAATAGTAAAAATGTATCCGAACAAATTCAAGTAGATCACCAGCTTTGCATAGAATTTTAATATAGCATCGGTGGTTCAGTGGTAGAATGTTCGCATTCCACGCGGGCGGCCCGGGTTCGAATCCCGGCCGGAGCATATGAATCGCTGCTTCGTAAACGAGAGAGAGACTAAGGAGAGAACACATACAAGCACGCAAGCAAGGCACATAACGTAGCGTAACGTAACGCGTAACGGTCAGATCTCGCTCAACCATAACTTGACGTAAAGAACTAAAGTTCCAATAAAAATGCCTAACTAACCTACATTTGAAAGTTAAGGAAGATCCTGTAGTGTGCATGGACACAAATAGACCATTCCAGAATGACGTTACTGACAGGTCGGCCATATTGGTATGGGTCCTCGTATATTCTTTCATTGTTTACTGATAAACAACGGATGATAGTAAGACTTGAAATTATTAAAAATGCCTTTGTTTTTAGTTCAGTTAAGTGTGGAATGTGGGGAGCAAGAACTCTCCGGTTTGCTTATTTCATCGTCTAACATTTTAATTATTATGTACCTAATTAAATTCAGAGACAGTTTATTGACTGAGTCTTGTGTTATTTGTAAAGTTTTTATTATTGAAATAAAATATATAATATTACATTGACATTGTTCTACAAAGTCTGACTGACTTAAACCACTTGCCAAAACACACAAACATCAACTCCAGAGGATAGAGGGACCCAGCCCAATATGGCCGACATATCAAAGTCAGGTGTTCTGGAATAATCTATGAAGGGCGGGCATTATAAACATGTCTTTAAGTTATCTTTGAATTTAACAGTCAAGTTATCTTTAAATTTTAAAACGTCATTTATAAAAATTTCATTTAAAATGAAATAAAAAGAAGAAACGGGCAAAAGAAACCTATAACCTAGATCTTTTTAATTTTGACAAAACAAAACAACTTTTGGTTATAGGTATGTCAAAATAGTTTTAGGTATAATACCCACCCCAAGTAAATTATTAATACTTTGAGTGTTGCATACATTTGATTTTATAGTTTCAATGTTTAACTTTAGCATCCTAAAAACTTGACTAAAACTCTATCATTGATAATTACCAACCGGCTTGAAGTGATAAAATGCTCTTCTTTATTTAGTTGGTGAGTACTAGAGAGGAAGAGGGAAACAAATTGAAAGAAATTTTGGAAAAAATAAAATTGAAAACAAAAACCGCGACCGTATTGGATAAGGAAGAAAATATAACAAAATTAAATAACATGATACAAAAAACAAACGAACGTTTGCTAGAATTAGCCAAACAATGGAACGAAATGAGAACAACTTTGGTAGAAGAACACAAAACGTTAAGTATCGGCGTTTCGAATAAAAAATCTGCTTTTCAAGCACAACAAGAAAAATTAGAAAATCTAGAGGAAGTCGAAGTGAAGCTCAAGGTAGATCTAACAAATAAGAAAAAATTGGGTGAAAATTTGTTACAACAATATCAGCAATTAAATAGAACAGTTAACAGGTAAGTTACTGTGTTACTGTCGATTTTGATTAGTTGTTCATTGGTCAGTGTTTTTATGTTTAACTGTTTTCAGAAAAATGTACACTAGAAGAATTTTGGAAATAATTGGAAATATTAATAAACAAAATTGTGATATTCAAAAAGTGCTAAAAGATACAAGAAATGTACAGAAAGATATTAAAAATCTCAGCGGTCAAGTTGATAGATCGTTTACATTAGCTGATGAACTTATTTTTTATGTAAGTAGAAAAATATTTCAATTCATATAAAATTTGAAGTTTGCTTATATTTTCTCTATAAATGATTATTTCAAACAGCTGCAACTTTTCGAATACACTAATTTCACAAAATTATTTTTTTTTTTAATTTTATTTCCGCATCAACCATATTGGTTATTAGCGGTGGAACAGCGAATGATTATTTTGTACATAGGTTAGTTGAACAATACAATAATTATATTTCGTATAGAAGCTCAGAATCCTTTAAAAACTGTATTAAACTTTGAACACTGCACTTAAATTGTTCGGTAGGTGATGATGTAACCTTGCGACACTATATAGCGGACACTCAATCAAAATATGTTTAATTGTAATGGGATGCTCACATACTTCACAATACGGTTGACACTCCTTTGACAGTAGATATTGATGGCTGAGGCTGCTATGTCCTAGACGTAGTCTAACAAAATTATTTAAAATAATTTTGTTTCATTGCCTGTATAAAATTATGAAGCAGAGATGGCGATCTGAAATCTATTTATCAAAAAATCGATTATTTCGACCAAATATACAGTTGTCAGAACCAAACATGAGCCCCGGAAAATATACGAACTAAAATAAGGTCATCGCAAGCAGCCAATCAAGAGCCAATGTTAACGATTGTCCATTAGTAATTGTTAAATATAATCGAAATAATATGACCGAGTGATTTCATCAACATACATCATTTTATTCATTCTGTATCAGTGTTGTCAATGCTAGGCTGATTATCCGATTTTTAGACAATTTCACTAATTTGGATCCAATAGTTTTTCGAATATTTTGTAGAAGGGATATATAAAATGGATATTGTTATTGGGGATTTTCCATATTGACTTGGGTCGAAGACTTTATTTAGATAACCAATGTGTCCTTTTGGTAATTTTGACAAATTCTGATAATTTGAATAGTAAGTTCAGGTAATTTTCATTTTTGCATCGGCAACAATGGACTATAACCAGTTCATATTTTGTTGCTTTCCGTAGAAACTTGACCCTTCTTTTTCATGACATTAATACAGTCATTTAATTTGAAAATATAGACATTTAGGGCAAACGGTAGTTTTAGTTTTGGTCCAATATAAATTTTTTTATTAATATTTATGCCCGGTTGCACCAACCGACCGTAAAAACAGTTGATACAATAACCGTTGATCGACCGATTAATCGATGATTCTCCGATTTTTCAAAATACCAGTTGCGCCAGAAAAAGTTACGGTTGGTATTTGAACCGACCGTTGAATGTGAAGTGAAGTGAGCGTTTGAACTATAACCCTACATTATACGTATTGTCAATGTCACAAAAAATATAAAATGGGAAGAAAAAAGAAAAGAAATTGAATTTAAAAATAAGTATGGTTGCGAATCTACTGCAATTGTAATTAATTTATGTAATACTACATTTGTATTACTTATATATAATTGAAGTTGGCTCAAAATATATTTGTTACCAATTCGAATTTCTAAAAAAGGTGTTAATCAAATGAATTCGTAATGCATTCACATTTCGTTCCAATTCAGCATCTTGATGTTCAACTTCAATTTTATTTTCAAAATCCCAATCAATTTCAAAAATGTTATCGTTTTCTATTGCTGAATTATGTAATACAGATGTGCCAATGATTACCCTCAATACATTTTCAACCTATATTTGCATTATCACAGGAAAGCGTCGTTTCCAAATTCCGAACAGTATTTCAATATCATTTCTAGTACTAATATGTGAGTTTTGATAATTATTTTGGGATTGTGATTAGGGGTTACCCAGTGGTGTCATTAAGTGATTTGTGCACATGTACCCTCCATTGCCTATCAAATTACTGCTAAAAAATCCATTATCAAGAAACCGAGCACTAATTAAACTATCGTTATAAATAGTACTGTCGTGTACAGATCCCGGCTAGCTTGCTACTATATCTGGAATCTTCAATTTCATATCACCAATCAGTTGCACATCGATGGAAAATCAGCCCTTACGATTTCTATTAACAAAATCTTCATATGGGTGCAGTCAATTGCTCAGACAACACCAGGAAATCTAGCAACTTTGAAAATGCTGTTTTACCTACCACACCAATTTATCCATTTGTTCTAAGCATTCCACTTGATAAAGCTATGTAATACCCTACTCGATGCACTATTCTACACGAAACGTATTGAATATTCTCCAATAATTTACCATAGCTGGTTTACTGTTTCTTTACAGAAACGGTATCTTGCTTTAAATTGCTGGTTGTTAAATAAATTGAATGGATCACATCTCGGTCTTTTGTGTAATGTTTCAATCGCAATGTGATACCACCTATAAAAAATAATATTGAAAATATTGCCGAATCCGTTCAAACTCCACAAAATCAAACAAATGTCATTAGAAATATAGCGAGGTTATTACCAAAAACGGTCCGTATTTGCAATTATCGCCCGAAAACGGTCGGTTAATTCTATCCGTAAAATCAATCGATTAACGGACAGCTTTTGGGTGGTGCAACACGAAAGCTACAATTAACGGTTGATCGGCCGATTCAACGGACTGTTTTTTAGCTGTTGAAACCGGGCATAATGCCCGGTTGCACCAACCGACCGTAAAAACAGTCGATACAATAACCGTTGATCGACCGATTAATCGATGATTCTCCGATTTTTCAAAATAGCAGTTGCGCCAGAAAAATTTACAGTTGGTATTTGAACCGACCGTTGATTGTGAAGTGAAGTGAGCGTTTGAACTATAACCCTACATTATACGTATTGTCAATGTCACATGAAATATAAAATGGAAAAAAAAAGAAGAGAAATTGAATTAAAAAATAAGTATGGTTGCAAATTTACTTCAATTGTAATTAATTTATGTAATACTACATTTGTATTATATATAATTGAAGTTAGCTCAAAATATATTTGTTACATTCGAATATCAAAAAAAGTGTTAATCAAATGAATTCGTAATGCATTCCCATTTCGTTCCAATTCAGAATCTTGATGTTCAACTTCAATTTTATTTTTAATATGTTGATCCCAATCAATTTCAAAAATGTTATCGTCTTCTATTGCTAAATTATGTAATACAGATGTGCCAATGATTACCCTTAATACATTTTCAACCTATATTTGCATTATCACAGATAAAACAGGAAAGCGTCATTTCCAAATTCCGAACAGTATTTCAATACCATTTCTAGTAGATACTGATAAGTGAGTTTTGATAATTATTTTGGGATTGTGCTTAGGGGTTACCCAGTGGTGTCATTGAGTGGTTTGTGCACATGTACCCTCCGTTGCCTATCAAATCCCGGATAGCTTGCTACTATATCTGGAATCTTCAATTTCATATCACCAATCAGTTGCACATTGATGGAAAATCAGCCATTACGATTTCTATTAACAAAATCTTTATATGGGTGCAGTCAATTGCTCAGACAACACCAGGAAATCTAGCAACTTTTAAACTGCTGTTTTACCACACCAATTTCTTCATTTGTTCTAGGCATTCCTCTTGATAAAGCTATGTAGTACCCTACTCGATGCACTATTCTACACACTGTGCTTTTATGTATGTTAATAATATGATCACCGAGCACTTGTTGAAATCAATCTGTGGCATAGTACCTCTTAACGTTATTAATAATTGATTCATAGGAGTCACTCCATTATTTTTTTCGGAACGTATTGAATATTCTCCAATAATTTACCATAGCTGGTTTACTGTTTCTTTAAAGAAACGGTATCTTGCTTTAAATTGTTTGTTGTTGAATAAATTGAATGGATCACATCTCGGTATTTTGTGTAATGTGTAATTTTCCGTAATGTTTCAATCGCAATGTGATACCACCTATAAATAATATTGAAAATATTGCCAAATCCGTTCAAACTTCACAAAATCAAACAAATGTCATTAGAAAAATAGCGAGGTCATTACCAAAAACGGTCCGTATTTGCAATTATCGCCCGAAAACGGTCGGTTAATTCTATCCCTAAAATCAATCGATTAACGGACAACTTTTGGGTGGTGCAACACGAAAGCTACGATTTACAGTTGATCGGCCGATTCAACGGACTGTTTTTTAGCTGGTGCAACCGGGCATAAGAGTTACATTTTTAGCAAGTTTGACTTTGTTTACATATCTCTTAACAGTTGACATTTATGGTATCGATATTTCATTATCGATTCAAAATATCGAATTGTTACTACAAAAATACAACTACAGCGACATGAACACGCCCACCAGGGCTCACGTTTGCTTCTGCCAACTGTAGTGATTTTTTAAATCGATATTATGCAGCGAATCGATACTTCAGCCTTGAAAATCGTTATTCGATTTTTTTTTTATTAAAAGAAATATGAAATTGTTATGAATGAGTTGAATGTGTAGTTGGAGGAGGAGTCAATGCTTGGGCTATTGAGAGTAATATTTTATGGATGGATTACTATGCTCTACAATACTCCCAATCTTATGGTGAGATTCTCACTAGTCCCTTAAGTATAGGGACCCTGTATAGTGATCACTCCAATTATAGATGGACACATTAACTTAACCACGCCATTTCAGAAGGTAGTTTTTGTATCGTCCTAAGAACCATACTATAAGAGCCCGCGCAGACAAATGGCGATCTGAGTTCGGCGTTCAGATTTCCGCGTTCTTTGTGCTGGATGTACCTCACAGAACAACACACTCTCTGAGTAGTCAGACCGCGGCGATCAACGAGAACGTTTGCTCTCGTGAGTTCTATTCACAGAAAGAAAAAGAACTCTTTTGCAGGAATGGTTTTTCTCCAATTGATGTCTGGTTTTTCAGCAAAAAGATTTCCATTGGTTTTTCGCTTGAAGTTATTGGGTGTACCCAATGTTTCGTTTCTCTCTTGGACGCTTCCAGGATCTATAAAAGCAATGCTTCGTCTTCATCAGATGATGAACTGTTTCACCCACAATATTTAAAACAAAAATGTAATTTTGGTAATTGACCGCTGTATTTGTGCTCTCCGACGTCCATCGAAAGCTCGCAAAACTCTGAACGCCGAACTCAGAACGCCTCACCGCCCTATGTCTGTGCGGGCTCCAGTAGGTTGGAACGCCAAAGATATACAGCACTTGCGCGAACGATTCATAGAAAGGTTCTATCGCCAGTTGTAAGGAACTTAGTATATGTATAAAATATTGTGGTCAGTTTTTTTTGCCTGGCTTGGTAAACTAAGTGTTTTCTGGTTAAATTATCCCCTAGTAGTACCCAATCTTAGACTATTGAACACAGATAGACAGAACTGTTTACATTTGAAAGCGATCCAACATTAAAATCACGAAAACAGGAGGTTGCCAAGCTGACGAGTACTCCGTATATACATTAGGTACGCCGCCACATGGTTATAGAACATTTCGAATGTAAATCATTGTCAAATACGAGAAATAACTCACTGCGACAACATCGCTAGCCTAGCGTACTATGAAATTCTATCGATTTTCTGGCGTTCATTCATATTTTGCTAGTGCAGTGTTGCTTCGTGTGGAATGTGAGTTTATTGTTGATCGTTGAATTTTGTGTGCCTTTTTAATAAAAACAATAAAATCGGTGATAATAAAACTTTCAATATGGGTCG
This sequence comes from Galerucella calmariensis, assembly GCA_910591675.1. Classification (NCBI taxonomy): domain Eukaryota; kingdom Metazoa; phylum Arthropoda; class Insecta; order Coleoptera; family Chrysomelidae; genus Galerucella; species Galerucella calmariensis. The sequence goes on from CAJUYG010000739.1 coordinate 130,715, forward strand.
CCAGTAGGGTTGCCAACCGTCCCGAATTAGGCGGGAGACTCCCGCTTTTCTACCAAATCTCCCGCCTACCGCGCCCATATACAAACCTCCCGCATTTCGGCAAATAAAGAATACAGTAATTCAAATTTTTACTAATTATCATTTTTTAAACAATCCGGCAACGCTGACCCAAGCTAGCCCCGCAAAGCTCAGGCGACGCGGCTTATTTTGTCTGCTCAGTGATGATAACAGTGATCAGTGTTGCCTGTGTTTTGCTGCGATACGCAATAAATTATCATTTTCTTATTCTCCTTGGTATTTAACTATTTTGTTGACGTTCATTATGTATCTTTCTGATAGTAGTGATTTAAGTCAGGGATGGCCGACTGGCGGCCCGCGGTTATGTTTTTTGCGGCCCCCGAACAACTTTTTAAAAGTATTACGGTAGATATTTTTTAACAGAAATATAAAATACAAAATTTTCTACAAGAGTCCAGGTTAAGTTCAAATTGTATATAATTACGACCTGATAATAAATTTTTTAACAACTAGCAAAATAAAGGTTTAATTACTTTAAGAGAATCAGTAGGAAGTATACTTTGAGTAGGGGAGTAGGCCTATAAGGCAAACACGCCAGTTTGATGTCGCACGGTGTGGCAACTACGCTTTCCGAAAAGACTGACTGCACGGTTTGGCAACTGCGCGTTCGGAACCAAACAAAACACTCAGTGACTCTGAGATACTAAGACTGTGCGCACGCGAGGTTAGCTACTGTCAAACTGCTGGTGCTTCATCACTGTGTTTAGTTTTAACTTACAAACCTAATTGCGTTATTTCACGATGAGTAAGAAAAGAAAAGTTTCAGAAGAAAACAGAGTGTTCCAAGACAAGTGGGAAACCGAGTATCTGTTTGTAAATAACAAGGACAATAAACCCCAGTCGTTAGTGTGTTTGCTTGTACTGTCTGTCCATAAAGAATATAACCTCAATCGGCACTACACTCAGCACCATGCAGTTAAGTACAAAGATTACACTGGACAAGCTAGGCTTACTATTGTATCTGACTTGAAGAAAAAGGTTAGTGCTCAAAAAAACCTATTTAATAAATCCACAACTTTGCAAAAAAATGCACTCTTAGCTTCTTATATTGTAAGTGCAGAGATAGCTAAAGCCAAAAAACCCTTCACTGATGGTGAGTTTGTAAAGAAATGCTGTATAGAAGTGGCTCAAGCTTTTGGTCAAGAAAAATTTAGTAATGAGTTGAAAAACGTCTCACTTTCAAAACAGACTATCACTAGAAGAATTGAAGAAATAAGTAAACATGTTTCCAGTGAAATAAGTAATATTGTTTCTGAGTCTTCCTACTTTTCTCTAGCCTTGAATGAGTCCACTGATTTAACAGACACTGCTCAACTGTTAATTTTTATCAGAACAGTAGACAATAATTTCATGATAAATGAAGAATTACTGGCTCTAGAGTCACTGCATGGTCATACTAAAGGTCAAGACATTTTTGATGCACTTATGAAAGCCCTCAACAGCTGCGAAGGAACAAAAAAGTTGTCAGCAATTGTAACAGATGGGGCCAAAGCTATGGTTGGCTCTCAACTAGGCCTAGTGGGCTTGTTAAGAAAGGCTGGTATCAGCTGTCCATCATTTCACTGTATTATACACCAGGAAGCTCTTTGTGGGAAAATGCTGGAAATGGAAGACACAATGAAAACAGTTATGAAATGTGTCAACATGATCAAAGGAGGAAATAGGTCATTGACTCATAGAAAGTTCATGGCTTTTCTAACAGAACTCGAAGCAGAGTATGGAGACTTGACACTCTTTACAGAAGTAGGCTGGCTAAGTAAAGGGCATAAAATACTTCAACCTAGAATTGTAACTCCTATGTTGTCAGCAGTGACTACTGTTTTAACTGCCATCTGAAGTTTGGCCGCAGGAACTATAAAATAGTTCAATCATCAAGTTGATGGAGAATTTTATATTTTTAAAAAATAAATTGACTGTTTACCTGAAGAACACAAAATTCAGCTGCTTATAAAAATATATTAATTATAGCTGATAATATTTCGCCAAATCTTGCATCAGAGCTGAACATAAGATAATATTTGGCAAACTCTTGTTGATGCAAGATTTGGTGAAATACTATATGCTATAATTTATATGTTTTCATAAAAGCTGCATTTTGTGTTCTTTTGGTAAAAAGTCAATTTATTTCTTAAAAACGTGTTCAGCAGAGTAAGAGTTGAAGCAACATAATGCAACATTTTTGCAGGAGGTAAAGTTTGCAATATATAATTTGTGTGTCTAGGAAAAAGTGTATGGTGAACGACGAATACTTTAAATAAAAAGACTTTGGGGAATTAAATATTTATTTAGTGATAATAACAGCATTTTTAACACAAATACCTATACATAACACACAACATACTACCTAACTAGATTATTTCCCAATATTCTGCTATTTTCATTCCTAAAATAATAAGTATTTTGTGTTATTTTTTTATCCATGTGGTCTAGTATCTCGTTCTAAACAATTCAACAAGGCTGGTTACGTATGAAGTACCAAGTACCTATACTCTTCTCCTTTGAAAGCGTTTTTTTAGAACAAAATTTGATATACCTAGCTGCTTTCATTATTGGATCAACAAATGTTGAATCCTTGTTAGTATCCATGAATTTTGGAAATTTCATATCACCTCCTCTTGAAATAGTATTAGGTTACTTTATTACACCATAAAAGGAGAATCCTAATTATTAATTAACCTATAGACTTGCACCTAATATCAAATTTAGGTATTTACCTGGAATGAATGAAGTGAGAACAGCTTTTCTTTTCAGCCTTTTTTTCCTGGTACTTTACAGTCATCCCTAAAGTGTCTTCACAAACACGGGAATTTTGGTATATTTGTTTCGAAGGCATGCAAGGTAACTTCACATTATTAATATTTCTCAGCCAGGAGTCAAATACTTCAGGTTCACGTTTTGTAAACCGATGTTAAGCACTCGTTTTGTCTCAGCAAAACGGAACATAACAAAGTTTTTTACGTGGTTTGTTTATTTTTCCTTCCATTTTGACATCTTGACATTACGATTGTTGATTATCAGTGCCCTCTGCAGTTTGGCCGCATCGTAACTTAAAACATTCTCTCCAATCCCAGTTACAATTCTAGGTTGAAGTATTTTATGGTAAAGGGAACTGCTTAAAACGATTCTTCGCTTTAAGAAAAGAGGTAGCTGAGTTTCTCAATGCACATATAAATACGCCTATCTCCAAAGAAGTTCAAGAAAAACTACTAGATTCTAAATTTTTATGCAATATGGCTTTCTTAACCGACATAAGTCACCACATGAATGAACTTAACTTGAAATTGCAAGGTCGAAATCAAACAGTACCTCAGTTATCTTCTGTATGTTCCTTGTGGTATATTATTCATTCTTTTTTTAATTTCTTGGGAAATTAAACCACAATATTTTTAAATTCTTTATTTCAACGTTTCGGTAGCGTTCCAGCTACCGTTGTCAAGAAAAAATAAGTAGAAATTAATTTTTATCCCTAACTGACACAACGCTACCGAAACGTTGAAATAAAGAATTTAAAAATATTGTGGTTTAATTTCCCAAGAAATTAAAAAAAGTACCTCAGTTAGTTGGACACTTAGATGGATTTGTAAATAAACTTAAGGTTTTCATATCAAGCCTAGAAAAAGCTAATCTAGTACATTTCCCATCGTGCAAAGAAATTATGGAAGAAATTCCAACCAGTGATTTCAGTTTTTGCATACCGAAATTGAATATGCTTTTGGAGTCTTTCAATGAACGATTTTTGGATTTTAATGAACTGCGACCACATCTCTTCTTATTCAACAATCCCATGACATGTGACATTTCCCAGCAAGATGACGACCTACAGTTGGAGCTCTGTGATTTGCAAAGTGACCCAGTTTTCCAGAAAATACCAGAAACTGGTGTCGAATTCTGGAGTAGGCTGCCTGAGGACAAATATCCCAAACTACGTGATTTTGGTAAAAAAATTGTTTCAATGTTTGGAAGCACCTACATTTGTGAGAGCACTTTTTCCTCGATGAAATTTATAAAATCAACTCACCGTAACAGACTTACAGACAACCATCTTCAAGATTTGCTTAAAGTGGCCACCACCTCGACAAGAATTGATTTTGACAAACTTGTGAACGATTGTGCCCGCCCTCAGTGTTCTCACTAGTGGTTTTTTTCAGTAAAATTGTTGATTTTGTTCTGCTCAACTCTTGTATGATTAGTATATATTATTTCTACATTAAAGTATGTTCAATATCCATAGCATTTGTTTATACATTAATTTATATAGCCTAAATTTCCCTTTAAGTTCTTGTGCGGCCCCTGCTTTTAGCGAAACTATGGAAGTGGCCCTTTGAGCAAAAGAAGTTGACCATCCCTGATTTAAGTGATTATGAGATTGATTGGGTTGGGCAAATTAGCGTTGACGAAGATGATTGTGAACTAAATGAAGGTAAACAAGGACATACTTTTCCGGAGTTTGAGCCAAATCAAGAGAAAGTTGAGGTTGGGGCTAGTGGGGCTGAACCTTCTGTTCAAAAAACTAAATGGAATGTAAAATTTAATAATGAATGGAGCAAAACGTATCCTTGGATTGTTAGGGTCAAAGATATTTTTCAAGCTAAATGTACGATTTGCGACTCACAATTTAAAATAAATCACGGCGGAGAAAACGATATAATTAAACATATGAAAACGGAAAAATACGACGAAAGGTTCACAAGGAAAAAAATTGACACATTTTTTTTTTAAACGATTTACATTGGTTTGACCGCACGAGCAGAATGTGCTTTCCTTTTTCATTATATCAAACATGCTCAAAGTTATTTATCAACAGATTGTTCGTCTAAATTATCCTCCCGCTTTCCTAATTTTAAAATCTGGCAACCCTAGTCGCCAGTGCAAGTTTTGTAAAAAATCGGCTCTTTCGTATCCGTCTTTATCGTTTCATAGGAAAGTAATTTTTTGACAATGCTTTAAGGTTAGTCAGTGGCGTACATAGAAAAATGTTATTATTGTCATAGAAAGATTTGAATAATTTTAAATTGAAATAGATTCAATATATGTTCACCTTCAAAAATGGGACAGTTTTATCGATATATTATAGGTAAATTTCCTCTATACTATATTTTTGTTTTAAATATTTCAGAAAATGTGTATTATTGAAGTTTCATGATGATTGTTGATATTTATGTTATAATTCGGAAAAATAAAGTATTTAAAATATCCCACTGAGTTCTTTTTTAGTTGCTAATGCAATCTACTTTTCATATGAACTGTGTCCTTAAATCATCCTTCAGTTGTTATTTTATTGTTTTATTAATAGGTACCTACATAATGTAACTAGTGTAACAACCAAATTACAATGTAGAGGAAATAAAAAATCATAACAAGATATTTAAAGTATGTGCATGTTTCTTTCACTCTAACGCCCGAGGTTTTTAATAACTTGATCTTACTTGTGAAAATTCTTAATCACGCGCTTCTGAAAAATTAATAATTCAAAAATTTCCCTTTTGACATACACTATAACTTAAAATTGACTATTGATTCGTAAATCAATAAAATAAGAATCACATTTTCTTCAAATATTGATTTAAAACTAAAAATAAAAATACGTTTATGTATTATGTTATAAATTTCTGGCTACGCCACTGCCAAGCTAGGATCTCGCTTCTAACAGCGTTTCCTTCATTTGGTCTCCCGTGTAAGAGAGAAGATATAGTTTATCTTCGTTACACGCATTATATCGTCCTAATCAATCATGGATTGTGTTTTTGAAGTATTTATGAATGAAATGTTCTGTCTATCTGTGTTAATAGTCTAAGTACCCAATAAAGGAAAAAAAAACTTGAGTTTTCCGCACTAAACTAAATATTTCTGTGGTTTTCAGCGATCTAAACATTCATGCCTAGTCTTATGAATAGAAATATCTTATTATTCTCTGTAATTTGTGATAGTAAATTTATTCTATGATGATTCGAAACATGAATAATAGAGGAGTTCAGTCTAAGTTCAGTGTGGCCAACAAAAAGTGGTCTTTTCTGACAAGAATGACAGTTAAGGTCTACCATTCAAAGCATAAGATTTTTGCATGTTTTTTATCATTGTGAACATCTATATTGCTTTATTAAAATAATGAATACACCCCCGAAACGTATATTGTGAAATTAAAACTGACTTAGCTGAATAATCAACATATTGGTAGACAACAATTCTAGGAACTCTTGGCAAGTAACCATTCCAATTCTGTTATTCTGTCACTAGTTATGTCAAATCACAAATGTCTGTTATATTTATTTTTGTTGATATTCGTTTAATTGTGTATGTCCATTTTCGATTAGATTTTTGTATCATTTTTAGTTAGTTTTATCTCTATTCTTCTAATTACTTTTTACACTGACATCTGACATAACTAATGACAGATAACAAAAATGAACTGGTGATATGCCAAGAGTTTCTAGAATTATTGGCCACCGATATGTTGAGTATTCAGTTAAAAAGTCATTTTAAATTTCAAGATATAAATAAAATAAAAAATAAAATTCTTTATTTTTTGAATGACAAACAAAGTTTGTATAAAATTCGTCAGAAGTTTTCTTAAAATCTAACCTAACTAACTTACTAACTAACTAACTAATACAGTCTAAAAGTAGAGTAAAAATAACGCATAGTAAAAAATATAGTATAATAATACTATATATAATTATATTATACTCTTCGGAGGTGTATTAATTATTTCAATAAAGGAATATAGATGTTCGCAATGATAAAAAACATGCAAAAATCTTATGTTTTGAATGGTATACCTTAACTGTCATTCTTGTCAGAAAAAAACACTTTTTGTTGGCCACACTGACCTTAAACTGAACTCTCCTCTATTAGAAATGTGTTCGAAAATTTTTGAATTTTCTTTGTTCTACAATGTATCATTTCTACTACTCACACCTATTTTGGAATAAGGTTTACAATTAACATTTTTTCGTCTTGTAGGACGCCAAACATGATGAAAATGCTCGTCGATCTTACAAGCTGTTAGTAGCTCTTCGAGAAGATTTTAGTAGTATACTTAAAACTTCCGAAGATTTGGGAGTTATAGAGAGAGAATGTAGAAATTTTGAAGAGCAAATCGAATTAGAAAAATCCAAAGAAATCATTATTAAACTAGAAAAAGTGTATGCCGATCTTAAGGAGATACAAAAAGAGATTCAAATATTCAAGGAACAATCAAAAAGTTGATTTTTTTGTTCAAAATTAAGCTCAAATTTATTTATAATTTTATTTGATATTGATTATTTTATGAAGTAATAAATTTCTTATTTAGATTGCCCATCACGTTGTTTTAATGAATGACATCGAAAATAATACTAAAAGAACGCGCCACAATAGGTGTTTTCGATTATTCACTTTTGGCTGCTGGTAGCAATTCGTAGTGACTAAATTTCGTTCGTTTATTACCGGGCGGTGACTCCTAGTCTTACCTTCCTCTTGTCCCTTGAGCACCTACCGAAAAGTATGAGCTTCAAGCCACGGACATTAAATATTTAACGTTTGATCGGTTTGACGTTTATTTAAAGGTTAAGATTGTGCCGATTACGATTTAAACCTTACTAAAAATATCTAAATATGCCAAATTATATTATCAAAATCGTTATAATTGAAAATTGTTTTTCTAATC
>CAJUYG010000739.1:138537-159610 GCA_910591675.1 Galerucella calmariensis
ACAGGTAATTCATTGGCATTGGCACATGACAAGTGGTTTTGAGAATCCTAAAAAATCGTGTTCGTTTTGCTTGAAATCGTGACTACTGAGGCGTCACGCACAAGTGCTTGAAGCATGGTGAAATGGTAAAATATAAAAACTTAAAAACATAAATTATGTGATAAAATATATAAAAAAAGAAACAAAAACATACATTCTACTCATTTACTTTACTAAACATTCCAAACATTTTTGAGTAAATTGGAACCTGATATCAACAAACTTATTGAACAGCATCAGATTCAACCTTCACATTAGTTTTTATATAAGAATTGATTATGTTTGTTTTATTTTCAATAAAAGATACTCTGTCCGAATACTATAAAGTTGCGTTTCAATAATCAGTTATAAGTACTTAGCGGTTTTTAAGTATGTTTAAAAAGGGGGGCGTTAAAAAATCATTTATTCTTAAAGTGGGCAGTAGACAAAAAAAGGTTGGGAACCTATGGTCTAGATTATTATAACTCTCTTCCAGAAATAATGAAATATTTAAATTCTGTAATAGCACAAATCCAAGTCTCATGAATATTCCTCCAGGAACAATAACAATGTTTGAATTAGTTAGTTGTAATTAAATGTGTCGTGTAGGTATTCTGCATATTTTAATTTGTATGTTTTTAAATTGTGTATCTTTTTGTAATATTAGCAAAAATGAGCTAAATAAAGGAATTAATAATAACTCGATATATAACTCAACTTTATAAAACCGGGAATTAAAACGGCGAGTGATTAGTGATTGCAGGTATGTATTATTAGTTGTATTTTGTATTTTATTTCCCGTAGAACCGTTTTACACGTACGAGAATTATTGCGAAAATAATGTTACGCGAGCTGCTGCATTAATGTGCTCAATTAGTGCCCCCAGTGACATTCCATATGATACGACTATGGCTCCTCCGCCGTATTTTCAAGAATGATTTCAAGAAAAATCTAGAAAAACCCGGCGTTTACCACCGGATCTGGACTATGGCATTTCACCGTTATGCCATTTGGGCTGTGCAATGCCCCCGCAACGTTTGAAAGACTGATGGAAAACGTATTGCGAGGGTTGTCCTGGAAGACATGCTTAGTGTACCTTGATGACATCATAGTCTTGGGAAGGACATTCGAAGAACATCGAAAGAATTTGGAAGGTGTCTTCAAAAGGTTGCAAGCTGCCCAACTCATGCTCAGCCCCACAGAAATGCAGACTCACTCTCTAGAAGACCATGCCCAGCAGAGTGCTCTCACTGCACCAAAACAGAAGCTAAGGAAGCTGCCATTCGAAGAACCACGGTGACCAGCGACGAATGGACACCGGAAAAGTTGGAAGAGGAACAAGAGAACGATCCCGACTTGAAGAAAATCCGACATTGGAAAAAGGAAAACTGTCGACCTACTTGGCAGGAGATTTCAAGGTACTCGCCAACGATGAAATCGTATTGGGCCCAGTGGGACTCGCTGGTTCTGGAAAACGGTTTGCTACAGCGAGTAATAGAGAACGATGAAGGTTCCGAAAGTAGAATACAGTTGGTGATTCCAAGAACAAGGGTAGCAGCAGTACTGCGGAAATTACACGACAGTCCGTCAGGAGGACATCTAGGTGTGAAGAAGACCCTCCAGAAAGTGCGAGAACGGTTTTATTGGATGCACAGTTCCGAAGATGTGAAGGACTGGTGTAAGAAGTGCACTACCTGTGCTACGACCAATGGACCACAAGGAAGAAGAAAGGCTCCCATGAAGCAATACAATGTCGGAAGCCCTTTTGAACAGCAAATGGCAGCAGGTACATTTTGGTGGTGATGGATTATTTCACAAAATGGGTAGAAGCGTATGCTATTCCAAACCAAGAAGCCGCAACTGTTGCCGACGTGCTTTTGAATGAGTTCATTTGCCGATATGGAGTGCCCCTGGAAATACACAGCGACCAGGGCACAAACTTCGAAAGCCAGCTGTTCCAGGAAGTTTGTGAAAAGCTCGGTATGAAGAAAACGAGAACTACGGCTTTGCATCCACAGTCGGACGGAATGGTAGAGCGAATGAACAGAACTCTTGGCAAATACCTGTCTAAAGTAGTATCTAACCATCAGCGAGATTGGGACCAATATCTCTCGCTATTTGCGATGGCCTACAGATCCGCCATCAATGAGTCTACCGGCCAAACACCAGCAAAAGTTCTGTTCGGACGCGAAATGAGATTACCCTGCGACCTTGAATTTGGATGCCGACCCGGAGAAGACATAGCTGGTGAAGATTACGTGACCCAGCTGAGAAAAAGAATGGACGACGTACACGAGCTGGTTCGATCGAATCTTCAGATCGCTAGCGATAGGATGAAGAAAAGATACGATACGCAAGCTACAGAAGGAGACAAAGTCTGGCTGCATAACCCAAGAAGACAAAAGGGTTTTTCTCCAAAGTTGCAGAAAGCTTGGGACGGTCCGTACCTCGTGAAGAAACGAATCAACGATGTCATATATCGTATCAGCAAGATCCCAAACGGAAAGCCAAAGGTGGTACACCGTAACCGATTAGCGCCATTCGAAGGTGACCACGATGAGGAAGTGAACAAGCTTCAGGAAGTAGCCGATCCTGCTTTTGGAGAGTTCATGGGTGCTTATGGTGGTACCGGAAAAGCAAGATTCGGCGTCACCACTGAGAGACGACAAGACATGCTTACCGTTCCAGAGGAATACTCACTGGCAATAAACATCCCTGCCAGCGTAACCGATGCACGTGGGCTAGCATCTCTGTTCATAAAGAAGAGTGGCGCCCGACGTTTGCAAGACCAGTTACCAGTACCAGGTAAAGCTCTGAAGCTGCAAGATGGCTCCCGCTACAATTTCCACCTAGTGACGAGAAACACCTTCGACGAAAGACCAACGTACGAGGATGTCTGGGAAGCATTACGAAGCTTGAGGGAGCATGTGCTTGAATTGGATGTGCATAGGCTAGCCATGCCCAAGATTGAATGTAGGCATTTAGATTGGCGAATAATCCGTAACATGGTAGAAGTAATCTTCCGAGACACCGAAGTGCAGGTACTAGTCTGCGGCCGAGCACGGGAGACACAGCCAACAGAGAAGACGGTCGCATGTTACTTCCATGCAACTGGAAAATGTAACAAGGGAACCAGTTGCCGATACAGTCATCTCGTTTCAGTTTCCTAGTTAGTTCTAGGAGGAACTGTCTCTTAAGGAGGGGGCAATGTTACGCGAGCTGCTGCATTAATGTGCTCAATTGGTGCCCCCAGTGAAATTCCCATATGATACGACTATGGCTCCTCCGCCGTATTTTCAAGAATGATCTGGAAAACGTAACATCTAGAAAAACCCGGCGCATCCACCAAAACTTCGAGTTCGAGAGGTTTCTAGAAATACATACGTGCGAGTATAAATAGGCGACGAGCATCGCAGCGGAGTTAGTTAGTCAGTTAGTGTTGATACTGAAAGAAAGCAATCGCGCCTCGGTAAAGTGACTCTCATATAAATTATAGTTAGTGTGTGTTTAGTGTATTATATAAATTAGTAAATAAGGACTGTATTTGAATATAAATCTGTAAATATAAATTAATTGTAAATATAAATTAGAATAAACGTTACAATAATATTGATAATTTTGATACGAATTTTAAAAATATTCCCAATTCCTATGCTTGACTATGTCAAACGCCTGCGCAGCGAGATTGTTTTTGGGATAAGTTGTTACCATTGGTACGATTAACATTGACAACAGACTACTAGGCGTTTTGCTGCAAGGTACCGGTTGACTACCGTTTCAATGGGAACGGTACTATCATTATCCTTTTCTAATGTGTTTTTATTTCTTTTTATTGGTTCCATCGCAAAAATGCGTTGGTCTTGTCTTGGGCATAAAAGTTGGGTCTTGATCATTGATAACTCTGACGTGCTTGTCTCTTTGGTTATTCGTTCTGATTATTTTTATTCAATTTTTTTATTAATTAATAGCGTGTTAATTATATGGATAATCTAATCTCTATAGAGAACCTAGTCCTCACAGATTTTTTACTTTTTGATAATTTTGTACAAAATGAATCAATAACTTAATTTTTTTGATTTATTTACAAATAACTAACTTTTTTATATTCCTGAAGTTTATGTGATTATAAATGTCAACCGTTTACCGCTCCCAAAAACACCTCACTCACCACGGTCCATGAATTTGCGTACCGTTGAAGTATACTCAAAGACAAGTTTGAACCGACCGGTCGCGAAAACGTTACGGTCCCGAGAGTGTAACGTTGAGTCAACGGTACGTCGCAGCATAACGCCTAGTGTAACTAATGCAATCAATCTGCTAGCGAAGTGGCACTTCAGCACGCGTGCTGCGAAACGGATACCCATCCTCAATCCTGTCAATTCAGTCTGCCTGAATGTTATCGCACATGCGCATTTTCATTGTTATTTTAAGGTAACGAGGTAATTAAAAAGTTCAACCTGTGATTATTCTCGTAAATAAAAGCAGTTACTACTTATCAAAGATAACAAATTAATATAATTACGATATTAGAAAATAATGTATGTTTGTTTACGAAGATAATAGAATAAAATAGGGTTAGGGCACCTAAATTATTTTCCCCATGATTGAATGCGCATGACACAATTCGGCACGCACCGAAAAAGCTTGCAGCTTGCACTTCCAAGTCGGAGCGCATGTCAGCACGAAATTGAATTGAGGATGCTTACGTTTAAACGTCATTGTCCCAGCACGCGTGCCGAAGTGCCACTTCGTCACTAAATTGATTGGGGATGGGCCTTAATGTGATGACCTTGAATTGTATTACAAATTTTATGCAGGTTAATTTTAATTACATTTGAAAAGCATTATTTCACAACGCCATTGGGCGGCTTTTTCCTTCAAAGGGATTAAAAATATGGATCATCACATTAACAATAGTTACACTATACCACAACACAAGGGGTTGTGTTGTGCACTATACTAATCACCTGTTTTCAGTAGTAATAACCCAAGGACACTGATAATTGTACGAAAAAATTTTATGACAGATTTCGAAAGCTTGTTGCTTGGAAACAGACCGACGCCGTAGGCGGAGGTCTGTTGTCTACAAGCAGCAAGCTTGAGAAAGTTGTAGCAATGGTCTGATTTCAGTGTAATGTTGACATGATTGGCTGAGACTGTTCATATGATATAAAATGAAGAAATTTGATTGGTTTTTGGAATTGACAAAAAATTTTCACAGAGACAACACGAGAGCTTATTATATTTTCCCGACATATTCCACCCACCACGTCAAATTTAGTAGTTGAGGCGCGCATGCGTCCAAGCAGCCTTTAACCTTCTATTCGATGTGACTGAATGTGAGCTGATTAGTGCAGTTGGTAGTGTATTGAGCTTACAACTCAGAGGTCGTAGGTTCGAAGCCCGGTTAGGTGCTGGGTTGTTTTTTTTTTAGTTTTTTATTTCTTATTTTCTGATATTTCTATACATAGTTACACTTTGATCAACCGGGTTTGGGCTTGGGTTTTCTTGTTTTTTTTAGTTTTATATTTCTTATTTTCTGATATTTACATATTTATTTCAATATTGTTATGTTACTACTAAATTTGGCAACGTTGGAATATGTCGGGAAAATAAGCTCTCGTAGAGACAACTATGCCTACAAAAAGAGTTGCCGTTAGGTGATGTAGCAGTTATCTGTTATTTATTATTAATAAAACGCAAAAAACAAAGATCTCAATGGTCAAAAAATTGACTCCAAATAAGAGAAAGTATAGTTAGGCTCTCCTAAATAGGGAATTAATGGTTGAAGATTCCAACAACTTTTTCCGTTCTTTGCTGGCATTTTTGTTCTCAAAATTAAAACCATGGAGACTATATAATAGTCTCCATGATACGATAAACGATAAAATACAAATACAGCACATGACGCAATTATTGTTTTTTTTATTGGTGAACCATTTTACCTATTTAAAGCACGCCTCAGCGTGTTTAAATCGAACTTTAAAACACGCGCGTTTTTTAAAATTACTATGACAACATCAATAACTCGAGAAACGAAGTCTAAATGACAATTCTTTTATTATTGATCTGACATGAGTACATTGTAACGTCAAAACCTTCATTCGAACAATATTTAACAATTTCAATTTTATAAATGAAAATGGAAAGTACAGTTGGTATTGTTTGAGATATTAAAACATTTCGATTTTTCAAATCGGAGGAAATGGTATTTAAATTAATACTATTAACATTTCTCAATTAGGTTGAACTTCCATCAAAATTTTATGTTTTTCTCATTTCCATGACAACGCAATTCAACCCTTTTACATTATTAGTTATTATTTCCATATCTTGTTGTTGTAGTAGTATACTTTGGCAAGTTTATCTGAAACCGTGAAAGGAATACAGACGAAAACATTCGACATTGCCACGTTTAATTATGGAAAAACTGAAGTGCTAACTATGTAGTGATAATAATTATAAATGGGTCTTTTTATTATTAACAATATTAAAAATATGATTTAATTTTATAATGTGCTTGCTTCCTTGATTTATTCTATTAACTTTATTTTTTAATTTATGAATATTAAAAGATGAACACTTTTCCAAATTTGTTATGAGCTTCTTCAAGCTCTGGCAGCGTTGTACAAAAACCATAATGACCACACCCTCCGAATTACATATTTGGTGATTTGTATCGACCAGCTGACTTCTTATTGGCAAGCGCGTGCGTGTGATCTTCCCTCTCACTTCGTCAATTGTGAGTTGACTGATATTGATTTATCCAGTGGCGTTGGTATTGTCAGTGACCTTTGTGTTTTCAGTTATACTTGGTAAAATAGGTACCGTACGCCATTTGTACGTTTGACAGATATTCGCCATGTTTTTTCTCGCCTCTTACCGATGCCGCATAGCTGCAGATAAACTTGCCAAACATAATAGATTATTATACCAGTATTTATAATTTCAAAGTGCACCAATAAAAAAATAGCGTAAATTATTCGTGGATAACTGGTCTCTAAAACACTTGCTCTATTCGCGCGTGTTTTAAAGACCTTAATATCCACTTATACTTTAATATACTATTTTATTTATTCTATTCTCGGCTTCTGCGTCGATTCTCGCGCACTTTCTAGTTTATTGTCATAAAATTATAGAACACGTCCTATATTTATACTCAGAAAATTTTTGCAATAATTCTATGGCGTGTAAAGCGGCAAACATTATTCTTATTATTAGTTCAGAGTAAATTTCGCAATTATTCTCGTACGTGTAAAACGGTTCGTACGAAGATAACCTTTCTCCAGTGCAATAGGGCATATCCTTGACAGTTGACAATAATGGAAAATTATCAAACAACAAAGAACTATTAATATTATTAAATATGCCTACTCAACAAACAACAATTAAAATAACTTTAAAAGTACACTGAAGCAAAACCAACTAAACTCAAACACGATCTATTACTGAACGCTTTGTTTATTGTTTTACCACCAGGGGTGCGTTCACATACTTACTCCCAGAGTTAAAGATTAACTCAGTATCGTTTATTTACTTACTCTAGATTTCTAGATTATGGATCAGCCCAACGATTATACACCCTACAGGATTGCTCATTCGCTTAAATCTTTCGTCGGTGAGTGGGAACTTGTTTACGTCACCAGTGGACCTCGACCAATTTAAAATATATTGCAATCGTCAATACTTTTCACGTTTTTCTTGTGTATTTGCAAAAAATAATAATAAATTAATTTGTTTTTTGGTGATATGTTATTTAAAAAATTATATTTAGTAGTATAAGTAGATATAAAATATAAATTACCGATTGAAACAATAACTTTGAATTGAAGAAACTTGCTTATAATTTATTTTGCACAGAAAGAGAAGCAAATCTACGAGCTGTGTTTATGGGTTAATTGATGGGTATACTCAGCATTATAATATATTTTTTTCTTATGGGGAAAATAAAATAGACGCCTTATGCACTGCTAAAAAAATTTATTAATAAACAATTTTTTTCAATTTTTTTAAAACCTCTATCGTCTCTTGTCGTACTCACACTTTTTCTCTCCAACCATTTTTTTTTCTGGGATTGATAATTATTATAATTAATCCTAATAATTGTTCGAAGTTTACAAAGAAGGATTCATACAAGCAAAAATTAAAACTTAGATTACTTTAAAACTAAAACTAAGAACATATAAAACCATGTAATGTAATGTAGATGTTTATGCCAGAAACTGAGAAACTAAGGCATTCTTTTTAGTTTTAGCTTATATGTTAATTTCCTATTTTTTTGCATGATCATTTACATTACATTTTACATGGTTATCTGTTCTAAGTTTAAGTTTTCAATTAATTTTTATTTCTACTTCCATGAATCCACCTTTAGTATTTGAAATGTATACATTGAAACTCGAATCCAAAAATTTTGTAATTACACTGAAATAACGTGCTTCGCATTTATAGACTTTCTTGATTGACAATTATTAGAGAAGTTTACTTACTACTACTAAATGTACAGGCGAGCCTTGTCCTGGACAACTCAAGCCAAGGTTCCGACACTGAGGCCACTGGCGGGCCCATTGTGCCAATCCTGCTACCTAGTCATCCATGAAGCCGAGCCCTTCAATAAAGGCCACAACCTTTTTCAGTGGATGCCTGCTTGTGTCTCCAGGAGCCATGACAGTGACTCCGAAGATTCGCCTGCGTAATACAGCCCAGTGTGGACACTCTAAGAGAACATGAACTGACGTTTCACCAGTCATGCCGCAACCCCTACATAGGAAACTTTCCTCTACTCCTAGATTGTAGAGGTGCTTCCTCATACAGCAGTGCCCTGTTAGGAGTCCTGCTATCTTCCTTAGCCTACTCCTTGGTAGTTCAGTGGCTGCCCTGGCGTGTCCATCAGTCCATCCCTTCAGTAGAAGTTTGGATTGTCTAGGACCCTGCAGAGCATTCCAATGAGCGAGGTGCTGATTCCTCAGCCACTTCTTCGTCTCCTTGCGTATTCTTTGTTTTGTTAGGCCCAGGGTCGGGCCCAGGCCGCAGAAAGGAGCTGCCGCCCCTTCCGCAGCCAGTGCATCTGCCATCTCGTTGCCTTGAAAACCAGAGTGGGCTGGAATCCATTCTAGCCGCACCACGTTCCGCCTTGCAAGATTAGCAAGTAGTTCTCGACATTCGTTAGCAAGTCCTGAGTTGCTGGTATACCCACTCAGGGCTTTAATTGCTGCCTGACTGTCGGAGTATATGGTTATGCGTCGATCCACATAACCTCTGTCTAGGTTTATCAGCACACATTCCAAGATAGCATATATCTCGGCCTGATATGCAGATACACCCTCACCCAATGGTACACAAACCTGTGTTCTTGGGTTCCTGGAGTAAATTCCAGCCCCTGCTCTATCACCGGAGCATGAGCCATCTGTGTACCAGACGGTCCCATTAAGCTGTGTATTCCTCTCTTTTTCCCAGGACTCTCTATCTCGTATCATGGCCCTGTATGGGGTAGCGAAGTAGTACTTACGCAGGCATTCATCTGCCGCTCGAGCCAGAATTGGAATATCTTCCAGGAGCCGGAGCTTCTTGACGTGCCAGCACTCTTCCCCTCTTCGCACGTATCCCAGCCGTTTCAAGCGCAGGAAAGCCCTCCCCGCCTCAGCCTCGATCACATGGTGAAGAGGCCGAAGACCAAGGATCACCTCCATCGCAACAGTTGGTGTAGTTCTCATGCAGCCAGCTGCCCCCAAACTGACCACCCTTTGAAGGTGTGCCAGTTGCGATCTAGCCGTGACCAAGGTTACCCTCGGCCACCAGACCAGAGCCGCATATGTGAGCATAGGCAGCATAATCACTCTATAGAACCATATGATCGTTTTGGGGGTCAGTCCCCACCTCGGACCAATGGCTCTCCTACAGGCCCAATACGTGTTTGTCACCTTGCTTAGGCTAATATCAAGATGAGCCTTCCATGTCAGTGATTTATCAAGGATCACTCCTAGATACTTCACCTGTTCAACCACCGGCAGTGGTACTCCATCAAGATTTAGACCCTCAGGTCTTATACCTCTCTTTTTGGTGAAAGCAACTATCTCAGCCTTGGCAGGATTAACTGCAAGTCCGTGTTCGTTACACCACCCATGTACCCTATTCAGAGCCCTTTGCATGAGGTCCCTGAGAACGGTAATGTGCCTTCCAACAACAAGGACAACGATATCATCGGCATACCCAATCGTTAGAAAGCCCTCACCGTTTAAAAGGGTTATTAGCTCGTCAATGACTAGGTTCCACAATGTGGGCGAAAGAACACCCCCTTGCGGACATCCCCTAGCGACGATTACTTTTGCCACATGGTCTTTCCATGTGGCCTCTACTGTACGGTTGCACAACATGGCCCCAAGCCAGTGAGTGATCATTGGCTCTATTCCATGATTTGCCGCAGCCCTACACATGGATCCTACAGGGGTGCTGTCAAACGCCCCTTGTATATCCAAGAAAGCTCCCAGGGCGATCATGCCATTTTCCAGCGCCTTCTCCACCTGAGTTACCAGTTGGTGTAAGGCACTTTCAGTTGACTTGCCACACCTAAAAGCATGTTGGTTGTTGTGAGGATATGCGCGTACTGCTCCTTGGTGAGCAGATTGTCTGGATAGCCATCGCGGATGATGGCCACCTTGAGGTCGCTGCTTGCAGCTTCCCCGTACGACTTGTGCTCACCAGGGACCGTGCACACCTTCTTTGGAGCTTGCCTGGCCTCTGGTGGCGTGTTGTGCACCCGAGGCCTCTTAGCTCCCCCTTTTGTGACGTCAAGCTT
Organism: Galerucella calmariensis; assembly: GCA_910591675.1. Taxonomy (NCBI): domain Eukaryota; kingdom Metazoa; phylum Arthropoda; class Insecta; order Coleoptera; family Chrysomelidae; genus Galerucella; species Galerucella calmariensis. The sequence goes on from CAJUYG010000739.1 coordinate 149,351, forward strand.
GACCACCTTTATTAATAAACAACACCTTCAAAATTGAAAAAACGGATAAAATAACGTCAAAACACACTTTGTAAACACACGATTTACCATAAAATTAAAAAGGTTAGGTCCAGTGATGACGTATTCGTCCGACTTGAGCGAGGCGAACACAGAGTTAAATGGAAATAAGCAATCCTGTAGGGTGTATAATCGTTGGGATCAGCCCAAGGATGTTAAATGATCTAACATCCTTGGGATCAGCCTACATATAAACCACGTGACTTAACTCTCGCGTAACTCTAGATGTAACTCGGAGTAAGTTTATAAACACGCCCTAGGCAGTTTGTGACGTCAAGTGGACATGCCCAGCTGACCCAAGGATGTTAGATGAGAATTCTCCATTCTAAAGGTACATTTACATTCAATTACGCGCGTGCTTAAGCTTAAAATTTGATCGCTTGACATATGACGTCTCCATGTATCCATTTACATTGATAATTTTTTACTGGATATAGTAACCAATCAAATTACTGAATATCAAGTCATGTGTAAAATTTCATCCAATCACCGCAATCCTTGCAGCTGACCTAACCATAATCTGTGACCTAACCAAAATACCTGTCAAAATTTTTTGTTAGGTTGCCGAAATTCTACAATTCTACATCCTTGTTATTAGCAATTTAGACATTTTGCAAATAATGTTTTCCAGTTTTTCAACCTTAACAAACATATCCAAGTTAGTTAAAGTAGAGGTACGTAAAATTTTGGATGGTATTGATACGATTTTAGCCGATTGCGATGGAGTTTTATGGTTAGGAAATGATCCTATACCAGGATCAGTAGAAGTTATTAATCGTTTAAAAGATATTGGAAAGAAAATTATATTTGTAACAAATAACTCCACAAAGATTCGAGAAGAGTTCGTCATCAAGGCAAAACGATTAGGATATAACGTAGAAAAGGTGAGCGTTTGGTGTACATCAAGTATTCATAAGTTTCTGTTAATTTACTTCGTTTCTTAAGTTTCTTTGTTGGTCACTTGAAAATGTGTATGATCTACCTCAAGTATTTCATAAGTTTCTGTTAGTTTACTTCGTTTCTTTGCTGGTCACTTGAAAATGTGTTCTAAAAATTTTCAGTGAGACTTTAATTTTATTTCAGGATGATGTTATCTCAACTTCATATTTAGCAGTATCATATTTAAAAAACAATGGATTTAACCAGAAGGTATTTGTTATAGGATCAGCAGGCATTACGCAGGAATTAGAATCAGCTGGTATCAAACATTTAGGAATTGGGGTATGTACACATTTCAAATTATCACTTTATTTTGTACTTACTCTATTCTGTATTATCTAATTTCTTATTCAATTTGTAAATTGTGTTAAAATATTTTCAGCCTGATGTTATTCAAAATAGCTTAGCCACAACTATTACAAATTTCCATCCCGATCCAGACGTGGGAGCTGTGATAGTAGGGTTCGATGAACATTTTTCATATCCTAAACTTTTAAAGGCAGCAACCTACTTAAGCAAACCAACATGTTTGTTTATAGCTACGAATACTGATGAAAGGTTTCCCATGAATACTGATCTAGTAATGCCAGGTACCGGTGCTATTGTCAGATCTGTTGAGACTGTAGCTCAGAGAGAGGCTGTAGTTGTGGGTAAACCAAATGCATACATAGTTGAGGCACTCATGACAGAATATGGAATTGATCCAAAAAGGACCATGATGATAGGAGACAGGTGAATATACTATATTTATTTTCTCCCATTACATATCCATCGGACTACACTTACACTATCTTACATGCTTAAGAAGATTATAGAAAAACATGTAAGATGTGTAAAGTGTTGGTGTAGTGCAAGTGTAAATAGCGTTCAGTATTACCAGTGGCTCCGGAATTACAACTTAGTTATACCCATTGGACATTTTTCAACTGAATTTTTTACACATCTTGCTTCCATTCCATTTTTTTTTGTATAATTTCATGTGATATAAATTTTAACACATACCAATTTATTCTTTGTAGATGTAATACAGATATTTTGTTGGGCTCCAGATGTGGTTTTCAAACACTTCTTGTCTTGTCAGGAGTAACAACATTGGATGAAGTAATGCAATATAAAAAATCAAATAAAAAAGATGACAAAGATCTTGTACCTGATTTCTATTTAGATAAATTAGGGGATTTATTGCAATTCATTTAAATAGATTATTAGAAACAAATTTTATTTTTTTTATTTGTTGTGTTTGATTTAAAATATATTTGATTTGAAAAAATTGTTTGTTTTTGTGACAGTATAAAGTAGGTATTTAAGTTGTATGTGGGTTTCAACTGTGCCAAATTCTGGCACAAAAGTAGTACCTTTCAATTTTACCCTTTTTTATATTCCTCCTTCTACAACACTTTTATTCCAATTTCACAACCTTGTTGGAGAATGAGTAGCTCCAACATTAATGAGTAGTTCTAACATTGTGAAAATTATATAATTTTTCAGTTTAAGGTTCATCCTTTAGCTAGTTGTCATCATGACATTTATATGGAAGTCAATAATCTAACCTCATTTCAATACTGATTTTGGCATCTGTCAAATTATGACATTCATCTCCATACGTTTATTATTTTCTTAAAAACTAAGTAGTCTAGCGATGAAAAGTGTCACACTTTGAAAGAAAACACAAAAAAGGTTGTCAAGTTTTTGGAAAATAGTAAAAATATTGTAAAATAATTCCCACCCACAAAAAATGTTGTAAGATAATAATAATTCCCACCCCTTATAGTTAACATAAAGTTACTTATGATAGTAGTGTTACCTGAAGTTACAAGGAACCTTCAAATTGAGTAAATAACTTATACATATTTGTCACTTGGCACACCGCACTGTATTGGATGAAAGTTTATTGGATTTTAAGATTGTTACAGCTCTGCTAACAATTTCAAGATAAGTGGTTTTCTAATTTTTGTTACTCTTCGTCAACAAAAACAAATATATTAAAGAGGCAAATTATTGAAAATTGTCTACTTTACATAATTTCATAGTTTTTGCTAATTTTTAATTTAATTGATTAAGTATTTTGGTATTTAATGAAAAATAATTTGCTTAGTTGTAGTTATTTCAATTAAGAGTGAATGACAGGCCTGAGTATTATGCATGTGTGTTAGTCACAGTTATTGTTCTTTCGTTGTTTTTTGGAATTTATAATCTGAAAATGATACATAACTTGTGAATTGTTTATTAGTTAGATTTTGTTATTAAAATACTTATATTGAAATCAGATTAATGTGTTTAATTTAAAATCAGTTAGGTTTTTTTGTTTACAAAAGGATAAAAACAATAAAAGTTTTTAACCGGCACTCATGAGTTTATGGTCTATTGAATTTCGACGATTTAAAAGGTCGACCCTACTTTAGTGTTGGAATCAAAAAGTGATTGCAACAAACCTTGTATGTTGAATATAGCTTAACAATTCATAAAAGTTTCTCATCATAACATGAAACCCATCAAATAGGGAGTCTTAAACTTTACAATCTTGTTAAAATACATTTTATTTTTCATGAACAATTTAACAAGACTTAATTTAAAGTGATTCTTATATCAAATTGTAAGACACAATAACAGTTGACAATCTACACATATGATGTCAACATCATTTATAAATACATTCTGATTATGCATATAACTTGTTCATCAACCTTTGATCAAATCTGTAAGTGTTATATGCAAGTGGTAGTGGTATAAATGGTAAGAGATTGAGAATTGCCCTTTTTAAATGAAATATATATATTTATATAACCTGACAAAAAATTTTGAAAAATACAACAAAAATTTCATCAGATAGTAATGACACTTATGGTTATAGCAAATAATACCCTGGAGATTCCAGACTCCATGTACACCAAAAATAAGAACTGACTGATGTCAGAGACAACCAGAGACTGGTTGTCTCTGCTGATGTATTACTTTTATTTTTTGGGAATGAAACCACAATAATGTTTTTTTATTTTTTTATTTCGACGTTTCATTCCCAAAAAATAAGAGAAAAAATAATAAATATTGCCACAAGGAACTTACAGAAGATATTACTTTTATATATAATATATTTTATCATATATGCTGATGTATTCCATACTGATTCCATAGAGTAATAAACTAATAAATATTATTTATATATGTATTTTTGATTGCTGTTCTAAAAAAAATTAACCTCAAACTCTTCTTTTTTTGAACTGAATTAAATTTATTTCTTTCCAGAACTGCAGCTACAGCTACAAATCTTTATCAGCAGTCTCAAAATGAATTACATTTTATTGGGATTCTTTTCGGCAGCAAGTTTGTATTTTCTTGTTGCTTGTGTCACTATATTTTTCAAAACAAAACTACCGGGCATTGTAGATCAATCATTTAGATATGGTAAGCTGGCCAACAAGAAAATATCTTCTAAATTGTTGATCAACATACCAAAGAAATGGTTCAAACATTTTTACGTTGTAGCATTGATTTCTTACATCGTTACATTTTCTTTGGTAAATTATGTGTATTTATTGAAGCATGAAGTGCCGTCTTTCATATCTGGCTTCATTGAATATGTAAGTGGTCACCAGACTTCAAAAGGTAAGTAGGTATCAAGATCAAAATACTATTAAGTGTTTCATTTGTTACAATTGCCAGAGGATATATATCTAAGGGTTAAGTAGGTTAGTGTTAGTTTTAAAATTCAAAGTGGGTTATTGTATATAAAGAATTTTTTCTACTACCACTATCGAAAGTCGTCTTTTGTACCTTGAAAAGCAACTGCAAAGTTGATGTTTTCCGCGAGCTGTCATAATTTGACATTATTGACGCTCTTAAGCAGAAGGTAACTTTGGCACACGCCTTTTATTTATAGATATAAGAGATGAGCTAGTAATTATTTTAATATAAACTGTAGAACAAAATATTTTAGTTGAGTTTCTAATATATGTTAAAGCATCCAACAGTATTTTCGATAATAATTTAATGAGAAATAGGGAAATCTAAAAAATATCTGACATTAATGTAATAAGTGTTGCCTTCGTACATAGGTGCACGAAACTACAATCAGGAAACTACAAACAAGGGCAATTAATTTTATTTTGGTGTGATCGTAGAAAAAATCTTGTGTGTATTTCGAGCAGAAAGTCCTTTGGTAGTCTCGACAGATTGCCGGCAACTTTCTGTCTCGACTGCCAAAGTACTTTTTGCTATTGATACACAAATAACTATGTAAAAACTTGACAAGAAAATAATAAATCTGTAATTAACTATTAATAGATTTAAGTAATACTAGTTTAATAGAATAAATAAAACCTGTCTACTCTTTCAAAAATAAAACAATATTTATTCAATAAAAGTGTACTAATGGTAATACATTGATAATACAAACATTTTTACTCACACATTTAAAAAGTACTACATAAGGACCCCAGAAATATAAAATTGTAGAATACTGATTTCCTTTATTTTTTTTAGTTTTTGTATAATGTGCTTTTGGGTATTTACCTAGTTGTAAATTATTTGGCTATGAGACACCCTATATATTTTACTAACTCAATTTATATATTGTATCTAAACTTGTTATTTTAGTTTCAACCACTCAAGTATATATAGCTGTTTGTTTGATGACGTTACAAGTAATAAGAAGGTTTTATGATACACACATAGTTTCAATATTTGGAAAAAATAGCTATTTTACTTTACATCTATATTTTCTTGGATTGTTCTTTTATCCAGCAACTTCTCTAGCAATTCTATGTGAAGCACCAAAATTTGTTCTAAAAGGTAAGTACCTACAATTGTTTATATTTACTAACGGGTGAATATTGTATACATTTTTAGCAAATAAATCAGATGGTGGCATTAACTTGGGAAGTGTGGAATATTTCGAAATTATTGCAATATTGGTTTTTTTCTGGGCTTGGTGGCATCAGCACACTGCATCTGTGATTTTAGCCAATTTAAGAAAAAATAAGCAAGGTTACTACATGATTATTATAATAGATTTTTAAAATTCTAATTTATTTTTACATTTCAAGGTGTAATTGTAACACAGAAATATTTGCTTCCACATGGAGATTGGTTTGAGTATTTAACAAGCCCTCTACAAATAGCTGAGATCCTGATTTATACAGCTATAACAATAATCTTAAGATTCAACAGAACTTGGTTTTTTGTTTATCTACTTGTAGTTATTAATCAGGTACAATTAAAATATATGGCTATAAAAGAGCAAGGAATGTTAATTTTATTTATAAAATTTAAACTTTTTTTTAGCTTGAAACAATTATACAATCTCATTCCTGGTATCAGAAAACATTCAAGGAACTGCCGAAAAAGAGGAAAGCTATACTTCCGTTTATTTACTAATTTCCTTTGTTTATCAAATAAGATTTTGTAAAATTATATATTATTTTTGCTTATTTGTCATGTTTTATTTTAGCTTTACTAGAGGTTTGCTCCAACAAGCTTGAGAACTAGTTCGGAATTTTACTGAGTTTGCGTAGATTGAAATTATCGTCGCTAATTTCAATCCACGCAAGCTCTGCAGAATTCAGAACTGATTCTCAGGCTTGTTGGAACAAACCTTAGATCTTCCCTTTCCCAGATAACCGTAATTATATAAAACAGCCTATGCACCAACCAAAAGGACAAGTGGGTTTTGTAATCAGGGGAAAATTGAAACCTCGATTTTTGGCAAAATAGCTCAGATGCAAAAATTCGAGCCGACAACCAGGAAAACCTGTGGTTAAGTTTTTTTGTTGTTTTTGCGCGAACTTTTTTTCAGTTTACTTTACTTTTGCTCATTATCAGAAAAAAAACTTCGCCATCATGGAGTCAGAATTTGAAAAAGAAGAAAACATATTAGATGTTGGAAAATGCTAGTGTTCACTATATATCTTTTTTGTAACTAAGTATTTTTTTTTGAGAAAATAGTTGTCAATATTTGTCATTATTAATTTATAGATAGATTGTCAAAGTAGATTGAAAAATATAATTTTTTCATAAGATATCATCAACTATTTGTTTATTTTCAACTTTAAAACTAACTCCAGACCCTTGAGGCGTATCAATTCACCGGTTAGGTGTTTTGTACGTTCCACATTTTGGCGACCGTGACAGGACAATGGAGAAGGTTCTGAAAGCTGTAACCACATATCGAACTTCCTTCGAACGATGAAGAGTCGATGAAATTATCACTGGACCCGAATCACGACATTGATGATCTACATGGAAATCTCAAAGTGTTGGATCAGAAGATAGAAACCTTAATGGAACTTGATAGACAAATGTTGAACCTGATGTTAGAAGATGATACGCCGGCCGAGGACATTGATGCTGAGACTTCTAGAGCAGATGAAATCTTAGGGAAGTATAATAGATTTAAGGCTAAAGTAGAAAGAAGCTTGAATAAGGATGCTTTATCTGACTTATCTAACTCTAATCATTCTTGTCATAACAAACGTAGAGTGAAATTGCCATTGGTAGAACTTAAGAAATTTGATGGTGATATAAAAGATTGGTTATCATTCTGGAGCCAATTTAAACGCATACATGAAGATGAATTTATACCGACTGAGGACAAATTTCAATACCTTATTCAAGCAACTTCAATAAAATCACGAGCTCGTCAACTTGTTGAAAGCTATCCTCCAACCAAAGAAAATTACCCAAAGATCATCGAGTGTTTGAAATCCCGCTTTGGTAGGGACGATTTATTGGTAGAATTTTATGTGAGACAACTTTTAAAATTGATTTTAAATAATTTTAATTCGAAATTGAAACTCAGTTATCTGTTTGATCAAATCGAATCACAATTACGATCACTTGAGACTTTGTGAGTGAATTCCGATACCTGTGCAGCAATGCTTTATCCACTTGTAGAATCATGTTTACTGAGGGTATGGCAGCGCAGTGAAAAATACGATGTTTCATTATTTTCGAAAAATCGATTAGATTTATTAATGAATTTTTTTAAAAAAGAAGTGGAGAACGAAGAAAGAATTTCATTGGCCATTTCTGGTTTTGGCAATGAGAATAGAAAGCAAGGAGAAACTCAATCAAAATTACCTTCTGTCATCCCTACTGCGTACGGGTTATTTAACAAAAATAAATCTCTCAAATGTGTTTTTTGCAATAAATTACATCATTCTTCAGATTGTGACGATGATGAGATGAGAAGGTATTTCTTTATGTTCTCAACATTAACTTTGTATTTTAGGGAGAAGGTATTAAATGAAAGACTTGTTGTTAAGTCAACGGCATGAGGAAAACTGCTTTATTTGTACAATTGACACTGTGTCACAAAATGCCAGTTGGCAATGCTGCCAACCTAAATAATAATAAGGACGGGTTCCGTCATGTGACATCCCCCTTTTCAAAGCTAAAATACGTTTATCACAGTTTGCTTGTTACATTACAAAAACACATATATAAGTATAATTACAAACAAACACGTAAATTACAAACACATAATTTTACAAAATATTACAAACAAATTGACACTTATGCTGTAGTGAATTATCATGTTTTTTGACTAACTATTGTTAATTAGCCAGATAAAAATTTTATTTAATTTTTCAATAGTTACCTTGACAATGAAAACTAAAAATGATTTTCACTTTATGTAAAGTAACAATCTAAGGAAAGCTTTGAGTTGTAATATCTTTAAAACTAAAGATCTAATTTTGCAGGAGTTTTTATCAACCTGCCCGATCTAGTTTTATTAAAACTGGTAGTGGGATGTTCCTCCCCTTTTTCAGAATTTTGAGAAGTTTTCTCACTGTCAAAAGAAGTACCAGGAAGTTCCCAGTTTGAAACAAAATTGTTATCGTCAATGTTTTCAGAGTTAGTAGTACCCTCTGAAAGTTTTTTATTTACAAAGCTTTCAAATTTCGAATTGTCAAAAGAATTATTTACAATGTTGTTTTTGTCAGGGGAACTCGAAAAGCTTGAATTGCCACTGACAAAATTGTCCGATCTTTCACTACAGCTTACAGAGCTCAGGAGTGAGTCGTCATTAAAGTTTTCCCCTTCCAATGACGAAGTCTGCTCCCTGTTATTATTTACAGATAAATCTCTTACATTCTCCACTGAATGATCCTCATTCTCTACTACCCTCAATATTCTATTTGCAAATTGAAAATTGTTCTCCAAAAACAAATCAGGGAAAGTCCCTGTCTGAGGTGAAGTTTGAGAATTACTCCAGGTTTCAGATGTGCAAAACTCCCTGATGAACTTTCTGTTACGTCTGAGAGTAGAGCCATTGTTTAATTTAATTATATATGAACGAAAAGGCAATTTTTTTATAATTTGGCCGTTTTGCCATGATGCATTTGGCTCTATTTGAACCTTCACAAAAGAATTGACTCTTAAAGGTGGTAAAATTTTTTTATTTTTATCATAATGTCTTTTCTGGTTACTTTGAGTTCTAGAAATATGAGAATTAAATTTTTTCTTATCAAAATTTTTTGAAAACTTGCTATTTATCTCAGGTATAACAGTTCTTAAGTTTCTATTCATTAATGCGTTTGCAGGAGAGTTTCTTCCATCCAAAGGTGAGTTTCTAAAATTTAAAAGAGCTAAATATGGATCTTTTTTGTCCATAAAGCATTTTTTTAAAAGATTCTTAATAGATTGTACAGTTCTTTCAACCTGACCATTTGATTGAGGATACAAAGGAGAAGAAGTTATGTGTTGAAACTCCCATTCCTTGGAAAAATTTTTAAATTCTAAACTACAAAAATTTGAACCATTGTCGGTCATCAAAATTTTTGGGATACCAAAACGAGCAAAAACGATTTTAAATTTGTTAATTAAATTTTTAGAAGTTAAATCTTTAGCTAAGTTAATGACCTCTACAAATTTGGAATAGTAATCAACAATTAAAAGGTAATTTTGTGACTGAAATTGAAAAAGATCTGCAGCCACCTTTTGCCAGGGTAGTCTGGGAATGTCATGATTCATCAAGGGCTCCGAGCACTGAGATCTCTGATGAGTTTGACAAGTGTTACATGATGTTATGATGTCCTCAATTTGCTTTCGCATTCCTGGCCAGTAAAATGATAAATTAGCTTTATCCAATGTTTTTTTATAACCCAAATGTTCATAGTGAAGCTTTTGTAGGATTTCATGCCTCAAAGCCTTGGGAACTAGAAGTTTTTGACCTTTAAAGATCAAATCTTCTATGCAAGATAATTCTTCTTTGAACTTAAAATAGAATTTAATAATTTCTGGACAGTATTTTATGCTCGTGGGCCA
>CAJUYG010000740.1:0-38926 GCA_910591675.1 Galerucella calmariensis
CACCAGCCCCGAGAGTTGCACAGGAGTTGAGAGAGCTGCGATTGCAGCAGTGTGATAGTATGGATCAGAATATAATTCTCAATTTAATATAGAGTGTACCTCGTCGAATACAATTAGTCATTAATACATATTTTCAATCATCATCTTTCATTCAATGTCAAGTTTAAGTCATTCCCAGGAACAATATTCGTTGTTCGTTTAAACTGTACAGTTACTCACTGTTTTTCTAGAATAAATCAGGAAAGGAATATATTGGCTTATCTAATTCCATAATATTTGAAATTGGAACATCACGTTAACTCTAGGCCTTGAGCGTTAGTGAATTAAAATTTGGCAATTAGCTGAGGTTCTTGCCAAACTGATACTGAAAGTTGGGGACAACAAAGCCAGAACTTTGTTGAGTGGGATATCTTTCCAGGGTGAATACATATAATTGAATAATTTTGACATCATCCAACTTATAACTTGATGATTTGTTCTGGACAAACATCTATTTTAGTTAAAGAAGTTGATAGGCCAATGAGAAAATGTGAGTGAGAATTTAAGTGGAAAAAAATAAGTAGCGATTTTGTGTATTGATTCATGCATTGCATTATTATTTCAATCAGAGAACATCTACAAAGGCACTAAATTAAAAATAAGCTGTATAACATACCAGTGAACCTAGTAAAATTTTGGGGCTTCTTCTACTTATTCAGTATGAAAATATATGTATAACGTCTCAAAAGTTTGGAAGATTTTTAGGTATTTTTGTGGATAAAAATATGGGATGGGATGTTCACATAGATCATTTAAGTAAAAAATTGGACAAATATCACCTAGCAATATCCCGAATTAAGAACTCGCTACCATTACATGCTGTATTGAATGTTTACTATAGCCTTGTGTATAGTCATCTGTTATTTAATGTAGTGCTCTTTGGAAATGCCTCAGAAGCTAATAAAATTTTTATAGCACAAAAAAACTTACCAGAAATATATTTAATATTCCACACAGGGACTCATGTAATCCAGTATTTTCAAAATATACACTCTTAACTTTTCCATGCATTTCTATGTATAAAACTATTTTGTACGTCGGAGGCCATTATAATAAGCTAGAACGACAGTCGGGCCACCATAGATATGACACAAGATATTTAAATTTGTAGGCTCTTCCAAAGCACATAACAAATAAATTTGAACTGCTGCCATTATTTCAGAACAGAAAATTGTACAATCACTTACCCGCAGATTATAAATCTGGTAAGTATCGGTTATTTGGAAAAAAAAGAGAAAATTTTTTTTACATGAGCTTATTATAATGTTGAGTACTGAATTTCTCTGTAACAGTACTATCTCATTTTATGCGTTTGTTCGTTTGTGATAACATTTATTAACTTGTCCTATACATTTATATGTATATAAGGATGAATAAAGTTTAAATACTAACTTTTATTTTTTTCAATGAAAATGTGACGATACAAGAACCACTGCACAGTTTATTGAGTAATATTTCATCGCTCCAAAGGCAGTGACGAACGGAGTAAGCGCTCCCTTCAAATTTGTGTAAAATTCAAAAATTTCGCGGTTAATTTCAAAACCTGCATCTACTTTATTGGTTTCAACTACAAATACCATTATTGTGTATTACACCAAAAGATAAATTTTAGGAAACATTGAAATATTTCTATACAATATCGGCTCTTCAGAAGCTAAAAAAACACAGTCGATAAATAAACAATAAGAAGACATAAACTGATGCATTTTATTTTTGAAAATATTTGCAATGCCTTAGGTTATCGAAGCTTATAAACATTTTAGTGTAGAATTGGGATGAATTGATAACAATTATTATTTGTATAGACTACTTTTTCTATTTTTAATAATGAATAAGAACCTAATTTTAACTGGAAAATTGATGTACCAACACAAAGTGAATATAAGAAAATCAATTAAATGTTTATATCACTTTCAACGTAGTAAACTGGCCCTTATTTGATTCCTCATACTCCAGTGAAAGAAATTTACTGTCAGCTCATATGTACTACAGTTCCTTCCTTATTGGAATCTCTTATTAAAAATTGTTGCGCTTTGCGGTATTTTATACGACAGCAGCAGCATGTGTTCCAATTAACGAGAAATCTCTCTGCAGCTTTTTTTTCATCTGGCGAAGTATAAGAATGAGCAATTCACCCAAATTGAAAATTAAGCTTAGGGATGAATGTAGCAGGATTGGGTTGGGTGAATGAATGACATTTATAATCAAATTTAGAATATTCCTCCAGTCTTTTCAATAATTTGCTTGACCTATTTTGTTCAAATATGAGTTAAAGACACGAAACCATTTCAGAATTAAATGATATTTTTTGTAAAATAAGTAAAATCTGACATCTACGGCATTAATGAATGGATACTCTGTTCGTGGGCAAAACCAACGGCGAAGTTGGAGCTATTATAAATCTCGGCTATTTCTCTTATTGCTCCAGGGAAATGGCTATTATCTCGGGATTTGATAGATGGGCTCCTAACATTTATTATATCATTATTTATGTTAACAGCATGAAATAAATTCAACTTTGAACTGGTTTTGGAGTATAAAACGGAGTCATATTTAGTTTAAGAATTAAGACCTACTGACACCAATCCAATATGTATTCCGTACAGATTCATGTGACGAAAAATAAAGAGAAGGAAAATATTGTGCTTTCTTGTCACCAAAACTCCCATAGAAAATAGATACTACTTGAGAAACGCAAAAAATAATTTGACAATATATGAATGTGAATGTGTTGAAACAGTCTGTAGAACAACAGCAACAGCAACTAGTGTTTGAATGTAGCTTTAATGTTGGTCAAATTCAAAGAGGAAAATATGTATTATTTTAAATGGAATACCCTATAATTTTTGATCTCATTCGAAAGAGCAATCATTCTCCTTTCCAAAAATGTATAGTTTTCTATCTTTTTTTTTTTCATTAACAAGAAAGTTATTCAAGTTTTCATGTGGTAGTACATTTTTAATTAGTAGTTTTATTTGAACGTATTTTGATGCCTTAAATCAAACAAAGTTGTGACCCTTTGACGCGTAACAACAAAATCAGCAATTTTGATAATAGTAATTTTGTTATATAAGTCGGTTTCGAAATGATGTATACAGTGAATGAAAAAACTCAAACTGTAATAATTTATGCAGTAAAGAAATCAATGATTTAAACAAGGAGTACATTCAAAAGGAAATTTATGAAACATCCGCCGTAAGTAAATATAATTAAAAAATGGTATGTACAATTTATCGAAACAGGTTGCATCGCACACTTAAAAAACCAAGAAATAATGATGGTCTTTTAAAAAGTTGATGTCAATTAATGAAGTGGTACATGATAACAATCATATTATTTCAATTAGAAAAATTGCTGAAATTTTAGAGCTTAGCAAGAGTGACGTTCAAAGATGTCTGAAAATTTTAAAACTAACTCCATACAAAATTCAGACTTATTAAAAATTGTACGAGTCAGATTATGAAAAACGAGTAATTGTAAGTGAGACCTTACTTGACTTATTGAGAAACGAACGAACGAACATTATTAATTATGTCTGATTGAGCAACGTTTCACATTAATGGCATGTGTAACAAACATAATTGTAGAATATGGGGTTGTCAAAAACCAATTTCTTTCTATGAATTTCAGAGAGATAGTCCAAAAATAAACGTTTGGTGTGCATTATCTCGGCGACAAATCTATGGTCCTTTTTTCTTTCCGGAACCAACCTTGACGAGTACTAATTACACGGATATGTTGGAAACTTTTTTCTATCCGCAACTATTTCAATATGGAATTAGCGACGACGTTTACTTTCAACAAGACGGTGCACCACCACGATAAGTGGATAGGTCGAGCTGGACCGATTGAATGGGCACCGCGGTCTCCTGAATTAACTGTCCCAGATTTTTTTCTCTGGAGATATGTGAAGGATAGGTGCTACAATACTAAGCCTAACAATTTAGCAGAACTAAAAAATAATATCAGGCACATTATTGAAAACATTCCGCAAGAAATGTTAGAGAATACATTTAAAAGTTTAAAATTTCGCCTACAGTTATGCATAAACGAAGAGGGTAGGCATATGCAGCATCAATTGTAACTTTTTTGTTCTTCGTTCTTTATATGTATTGGATAATGTTATTATGTTTTCTCACTAAATAAATTGTTTGTCAGATTTGTTGGCAATTATTCACACACACCAGTGTGTCTTGTTTTGTGAGTGTGTGAACATTAGTAATATACCTCCTACAAAATTCAAAATAACATTAGGAGTACGTGGCAGAAAATTATGAAATTAACATGGTTTGATTCATAATGATGAATGCTACACAGTGATATCAGTTTCCCTTGGATTGGACCTGTAATTTATGGTGAAGATTGAGTAGTTTGGTTAAAAATAGTCGCCCTATCAACTAAGAATAAACTGTTGATATCACAAATTAATAGTTCATTGTATTATAATTAGGCCAGGTATTGGACACGTGCGAAATAATCAAGGTCAATATTAAACAATAATATTTACGATAAATTTAAACTTTGTTTTATGAATTTTATTGATTTTTACAAAAATGGAGAAAAAACAATTTAAATGTTGCAAACATAGGGATCTAAATCACTATTGCTGCAAAACATGTTATGGAATATTTCATGATAGCTGTTTTCTAAAAAAAAAATACAACCTCTTTAGAAGGTTACTTGATATTCTGCTCAAAAGAGTGCCGGGAAGCCAATGCAGCCCAAAGTGATAAAACCACAAATATCTATAAAGAAATATCAAAAATCAAAAAAGATTAGATAGAACTGGAGCAATATATGGAGGAAATGCAAATAAGCAAGGAAGAGGAAATTGAAACATTGAAGCTGAAATATGAAACGTTAGCTAAAGAAAACCACGAAAGAGAAACATACTTCAAGAAGCAAAAACGAAATTCAAAATTTTTTGGAGACGAAGTATTTGAAAGGGAACAATGTCTAGAAAACCAACTAAGGAGACATAATGAAGATCTAATTAGGAATAATAAATTGAATGAAGACCTAAAGATACGGCTTGAAGAAAGTTTGCAGCAAGTTGAGGACTTAAGAAGTGAATTGAAAGCACTTGAAAGTGTGAATGTAGATATGTTAAATTCAATTAAAACATTAAGTGTAGACAACGATGCCTATGCATCAGAAATATGTGAACTTAAAAATAGGTTATGCAAGAAAACCCAGTACTAAAAATTAAAAACCTAACAACTATAAGTTGAGTACGAAGTTTATGAAATTAAAAAATAATGTATCATTATATAATACTTTGGCTAAGCACGATCGACGATATGTTGAAATTAGTAAAATACTAAATAAAACATATAAGGTTAGGTTGTAACAGGCCTCTAGGGAGTACTATGATAATCGAATTTTGAGCTCGGAAAATAAAACTAAAGCAACCTGGAAATTAATAAAGGAATTGCAGAAAAAAACTAATAAAACAAATAGTCAACTTATATTATATGATCAAGGTAACCAGATAAGTGACTCAGATTTGGCAAATAAATTTAATATTAATTTTACTAAACCCCCTTTAGATAGATTAGTTCATAACATAGAATTTTTAAATAAAAATATTGCGTCTAATAATAAAACATTTTATATGGCCCCTGTTACAGAGGAGAATGTATTTGAACTAATACTGTCCTTAAAAAATACTTCCGCAGGAGGAATGGATGGGTTAAATAACAAATTAATTAAGAAATGTGCAGTTTTACTGACAAAACCTTTGACATTCTTACTGAATTTGTCAACTGAAAAAGGCATTTTTCCGCATAATTTAAAACTAGCTAGAGTAGTTTCTATTTATGAAAAGGGAGATCCTAATGAATAAACAACTATAGACCAATCAGTATCTTGTCAACTATCTCCAAAGTTTTTGAGTTGAATATTAAAAATCAGTTGTGTAGTTTTTTCACTAAATTTAATCTTTTATCGTCCTCTCAACATGGTTATACTTCCAAAAAGAGTACAGAGACTGCATTAATAGAGTTCCATAATAAAATCGTAGGATCACTAGATAATGAAAGGCAAGTAATGGGCTTATTTATTGATATTTCTAAAGCTTTTGACTGTGTGGATCATAAACTTCTACTTCTTAAACCATCTAGATATGGAGTAAGAGGTGTTCCGTTAAGTTTATTAGAGTCATATTTATCAAATAGAAGACAAATTGTTCAAGTGAACAATAGTGTTAGCAGTGAACTAGAAGTTTCACAAGGGGTTCTCTTTTGGGTCCATTTTTATTTTCAATTTTTGCCAATGACTTAATTACTTCTGTGAACGTTATTCCGGGAATAAACTCAACTTGTTATGCTGATGACAACAATATTTTAATTATTGAAAATAATGCAGATACACTAAAAATATCGACTGAGAGAACATACGATCAAGTTGTAATGTGGTCGGGAAAAAATAATTTAAAATTAAAGACCACTAAAACTATTGTGTTGTTATTTAATAATAATGGTCAATTTTTACAAGACCAGTTGTTTGGAAACACTAGTTTTCCTATTACAACTACGGACAACACTAAGATATTAGGAATAACTATAGACCATGGCATAACTTGGAATGTACATATTGACAACCTCTGTATTAAATTAAGAAAAAGTTGCTATAGTCTTAGATTTATTGCCAACTATTGCAGTAAAAGCACACTTTTAACACTTTATCATGCCAATTTTCACTCTCATTTGAAATATGGCATACTTAATTGGGGCACCTGTTCTACCAAGCAAAGGGTTTTTATTATTCAAAAATATGCAATTAGAATTATTGCAAAGCTGCGAATTCGCGATTCATGTAGGGAGTTTTTTAAGAGATTTAGAGTTCTTACACTAGCTGGAGTATATATTTTGGAAGCATGTGCGTATATTCATAAGAATAAGTCAATATACGTTGCCGAACGTGCTTCTCATAATTATAACACTAGGAATAAGGGTCAATTATTAATACCTAGGCACCGGACTACACTTTTTGAGAAGAATGTGGAGTATCTGGGATGTAATTTCTATAATACTCTTCCAGACACCATAAAGAATAGTGGCAATCTACACAATTTTAAGTGTAAAGTAAAACAATTTTTGTTGGACAAAAATTGCTACACAATAGAACAAGAGTTTCTAACATAATATTTTATTTTTGACTAAGACACCAAAAATTTGTTGATTGGTATATTCTTTTTTTTTATTTACTATTTGTTGAAAATTTATTTTATGTATTTGTTTATTGTATATGATTTTATGACCTGTTTCACAATAAGTATTGTATAATTTCTTTGTACAATTTTTTTTATTCGGTGAAATAAATTTTTTCTATTCTATTTCTATTCCTATTCTATACGTAATTAAAAATGTATACTACATGAAACCGACTCACATGATTTTGTTATGCGTCACAGCATTGGTTGATTTTAGGCATCAAAATACGTTCAAATGAAACTACTAATTAAAAATGTACTACCACATGAAACCTCGAATATCTTTGTTGTTGATGGAACAAAAAATAGAAAACTATACATTTTTGGAAAGGAGAATGATTTCGAATGAGATCAAAAATTATAGGGTGTTCCATTCAAAATAATACATATTTTCCTCTTTTAATTTGACCAACATTAGTAAAACACCCTACCCTGTGTTAATGAGATGAAAAGCCAGCCAAGCCTAAAAAAATTTCTTTGATAAACTAGTGAGACTAGTGAAAACCCCATCTCTTTGGAGCAATTAATAAGCTGTGCATTAATGTTTAAAATCAATCACTCTTATTTGGGACACCCTGTATATTCAGTATCAAGAATCGTAGGGGTTGTTTACCGGTCGACAGCAATGTTTGGAGGCTGAGCGTAGCAAAGCCTCTAATTTTGCTGGAGAGTTTAAATAATAATTTGTAATTTGGTGAAATTGTATTTATGCTATTTATTACTTTTTATATTGTTCTGTTGGGTTCTGTTCATTAAGAAAATATGGATCTTCTAATTTTTTTTTGTTCCTTTTGTGTAATGAATGAAGTTATTTATTATTCAGGAGTCAGGACCACTCAAATGTATGTAGGGCTAAGACGTCGGTAAGTAACTTACTTACCGACGTCTGAACGGTAAGTAAATCACTTACCGACGTGTTAGACTTAGAAACCACTACCGTCCTGACCACCAATGCTGTGAATAAACAAAAAGGATCGATCGCGCAAAAATACCATTTCTTGCGATTTGAAAAATCGAAATATCAATATATAGAAGTTTTTTTTGATTGGTTGTGCGCGGTAACACACCTTGTTCTCTATTACACCATGATTAAGACTTCGTTTCTCGAGTTGTGGATGTTGCCATGGTAACTTTAAAAAACGCGCGTTTTTGAAATTCCAATTTAAACACGCTGAGGCGTGAAATAGTTCACCAATAAAAAAAATATAATCAAAAATTCTACAGCATGATATACCTATTTATTTTGGTCCTTGAACGGTTTCACGAACATAAGTTCGCATCATCAGAAGGATGACAGTGATGGAATGTCAATATTTGGAAATGGGTATTAGGTATCCAATGAAAAATCCAAAGGTGGAGAACAGCCTTAAAATGCCGCAAAATATATAAAAAACTTAAGGATTCAAAATTGAGTATTTGAAAGAGTTGTGATTAATCGGTGAAAACTTCACTATGCTAGGCATGCAATTTTCCGGAAAATCGTTGAGTGGATTTTTTTTCTCGTTTTTTCACTCTAATTGTTTAAATAATGAAAACACAGGAATATGTTCAAATAAAATGTTGTACTTAATACAAAATTTGTCTAAACATTCTTTAATTCAAAATATATACAGAATTTCCCTAGTAGTATTTTTGAACATCAATTTTCATGTTTTCAATATTACGATAGTAAATAAACAATGACATTTAAAAAAATAATTTCCACCTGTAATGTATTCTAGAATGGGGTATCTCCGAATACATTGAAAACAATTCGTTTTTAAGTATTATCATAGATTTTTCACGTGAAGCTCCACTAAAAAGTTTTGTTTCCTACCAAATTCCTCTAATTAACATCAATAAATTGAGAAATTATATCATATAACATAGTGTACTTCAAAGATTATGGCGTAATCTTCAAATTTTATTTGAAACTTTTTTTCGTATCTGTATTTTTCACAAAGATACATACGATTTCCCACGTGAAACTTCATTTAACCTCCATTTTTTGACCCCACTTTATTTTCATTATTGTTTCAATAACAGCGTCCAATTTTAATATAATTCATTGGAATGTTTGTTGTTAATATTTTATTATTATCGATTTTGATGTTATTACGCGGCAGCGCGTATAAGCCGCTCTCTTATCTGCTTTCTCTCGTTTATTTGTGCTCCCTTTTCTTTCTTACCTGAGCTATAGGTGTATTCTTTTGTATCGCTTTCACTTCTTAGTATGTTCATTATAAAGTTCACAAATTCTTAGACAATATCATAAGCAATTTAAAAAGTTATGAAAGGTTTGCTAGAAGACATCTGATTTAAGTATTTATTGTAAATAATTTTCTATTATTTAAAAAATTCTATATATATATATATATTTAGTTAACATACAAGGTGGGCTCCACCCATGTTAAATCTGAGGTATAAGTGAGCTCCGCGGTAAAATGGGCTCCGATATACGGAGCCCAACTTACCAAGTCCTAAAAAATGCATCAGCTACCTTATATTTATGTCTAGTTTGATTTGGCATAGTTTTCAGAAGGAGCTAGTTTTGGCCGTTTTCGTGAATTTGTATTATTTTGTAGTGCGCGTGTATATTTCTAGATGGCGATGTGTTGAAAACTTGATATACATTGTATGTCATATATTTAGGTCAAAGTAGGATCCGATAAACTTGGCACTGCCGCAGTTGAGTACCCCATCACTTTAGCGGTCGGAGTAAGCTCCTTCTGATAGTATTTTATTGAATAGATAAAGAATTACAGTATTGGTAAATGTTTATTATAGTTAAAGTATTCTTCAAGAAAATCAAAGCTATGAGCAGAATAGTCTATTTTAAAAAATAAGTTCAGGAATTGGATATTAATACAAGAGCTCTCAAGTAATTCGACATTTTGAACGATTCAGAAACGGGAGCTTTGGATTGGTCAGTTTTTTATGAAATATGAATTCAATTTATTATTACTTCCATTAGTTCAGATAATATTACTCTGTCATTTTGAATATTGAAAGGCATTTAAAATCGTTTTATTTACACTGTTTTTCTTACTGATTCGGGCTTGGAAACTTTTCATTATATTAAAATTGGAGAGTGTTAAATTAATAATCTACTCGTATAATTTTACTGGTTCTATACATAAGTTTTCCTTGACTCCGAATGATCACGATGTTTATTTTGTTTTTTTCCATTGCCTTCTTGTTCCTATTTATAAGGTTTGAATTCAATTTTCCATATAGATTTCGGTTTTTTTACCTTATGTTTAAAGATTATTTCTACTGGTTCCAATTTTGTTGCAAGATATATAGACTGAATGAATGTAACCAAATGTTACGTCAGGAACACAGAAAGGCACAAATATACAGGTTGTCCCATCAATAATTTTGAATGCGACGTCACGTGACCAAATGCAAATACCTCATTGGGTAACACAATAACAAGAAAAGATACAACATTTGCTCTAATTTCATCCCCAAAATTATAATTATCTACTACTGCCCAATTCTGATATATTACTTGTCTTATTCGTCGTGGGACACCCTGTATATGTATATAAAAAACAAAGATTTATTTTAGAAAATTTATAAATAAAAGATATTCGGAATGTCTACCATTATTGTTAATGCATAATTGATAACACCTCCTTATATTATTTATAAAAACATTGCAGATGACTTCATTTTTCTTATTTAGCTCGTTAATTTCAAGTTGAATCCTCTCTTTAACCACTTGTATATTATTATTATTACTATGGATAGTATCTTCCACCTTACTGTGAATGTTTTTAATTACTCAATCAGAAAAATGTAGATTATCAAATAAGTATTAGTTCTCATTTTCATAGCTAACTTTGATATATTATCTTTATCCTATTCACAGTAATTACTAAAACTAAGATTTCCAACATTTGATAACTTAAAAACGGAGGTAACATATTATATATTTTTGAAATCAGAGAAAAAAGACCATTTCAAAAATGTGAAAATATACAGGGTATCCCATTTGAAAAAAAAACTATTATTTTTTGTATCCACGCTACTGAACTTTTGATAAAATATTAGGAAAACTCAGCTGTAACCAAACAATTTTTAAATAATATTTTTTTTTCTAAAAGTAATAATAACGATGATAGGGGGGTGGGTAATTTATAATGAATAACCCTGTACCTTGAATATATCATCATACTCTTATTTGTCTAAAACAATGGCTGAGTAATTGACAAAAATATATTTGATTTCTCATAACTCTAGCACCCTGTATCTCAAACCCCTCATCATTCAGTTAAGTAATTTAATCTCCATCTTTTGAACATACGGTTACAATATGGCCCATAATTTATGAATTATCCTGTATAAGCAGTTTCATAATGCAGTTGAAAGTTGTTTTATCTAGTTTTCAATTATATGTATATAAAAATTGAGACTAAGCAATTGACGTTTCGAATAATTTGTTAATATGCTTTTTTATAACAGAGAAATTATTATAATAATGTAGGTAATTAAATGAAACTCCGTAAATTGAATCAATAGGTTACTTCATAGAAAACAAAATATAAATGCGTTATCTTCCACTCTATGTAAAAAAATACATCCCTTCGTCACTCGTTTATGTTATAACAACTAATCGGTCTATATTTCGAGGGTGAAGGACAATTGATGAGAGATTCAGGCATAACTGCATATACAGGGTGATGCCAAGACAGTCCTCTGTTCAGCAATATGAAGTTCTTTTTAAAATTTGTTGCAGCATTACTTAGAAAATTGATTTTTAAGATGTTAAATTTTGATAATGTCTATCACAAAACTTTACGTAGAATGAAGATAATAATGTCGCATAATATTTAGAATGCATTTTTCAATGTACTTCACAATTGAATTAAATGTTCAAAATAACCACCATGCACTTCTTGACCATAACCGAGGCGATTTCGGAATTCTCGTACAACATTTTGTATGACCCCTGAGTTATTTTATTAATTTCTTCCGTTATCCTAAATTTTGAATCAGCAATATTGCCTGGTCTAGTGAAATTAACTTTGGATTTTGAATAGCCCCATAAAAAGTAATCGAGAGGAGTCAAATCGGGGAAACTAGCCGGCCATTCGATAGTTCCACGTCTTCCAATCCACATATCGGAGAAAACCTCGCTTAAATAATTTCTAACTGTACGTGCAAAATGCGGTGGAGCTCCGTCTTGTTGGTAGTAAATAGATCGATCTATCTCATTTGGATGATTTACATCAGGAAAAAGTATTTGTAGGGTAGGCACTAAAAGTTGATAAAAAAAATCTAGATAAACCTCACCATTAACTGTGCCGCGACTTATTTCGCGTGGATCGTCGAACAAAATATGTAGATCTGTAACTTATCTTGCTGCAATAAATTGGCTATTTTTTTTTAATTCAAACAAGTTCAATATTTGAAACTAGATAAAAACAATATGATTGTGGTGTAGTACGTAATAGTAGTTTGTGCAACTAGTGTGGATATGGACAGTCCACACGAGTCGAACAATATATTTTTTCCACGACACACTTAAGGAAAAAAAAACATTTTTCCTACAACCACTACGCAAAACACGCTTTTCTACACAAATGTCTATACGCAAAGCAGGCCTTTTCTTAATTCTTTTGATAACCGTTGGAAAAGTAATGCAAAAAGTACACGCTATGGTACTTTTCCGCACCGAAATGTCAAACAAAGATACCTTTGACCTGTCAACTTTTTTTCAACAATTCAACCTAATAGTGAATTTCTTATAAATGTACAATTTTCAAATTTAAAACAATAGTAAGTAACCGATTTATTTTATTATTTATTTTAATTTAATCATTATAAAAACATTAACCTATTAGGCATTATTTTTGGGAATCATGAACCAAGATCAAAATAATTTATCTTTTGAGTTGTCCAATTCGGACATTGAAAATACTCCTTCAGATATTATCGAAAAGACTCGAACTGCAACCGAAAATATGTTACCTGAGGTTTACATTTTACAATCAATTATACATTCAACTGATTTTTATATTTATTTTCATATTGTAAGTTCTTTCTGTTTAAATAAAATACCTATATTAATTACTGTATTTCTTTCATTAATAAATGTGGTTGTAGAAAAAATCTTGTGTACAACTTGTACGCAAATCACGCTTTGCGCACTAGTTGTACAAACTACTATTATTAAACTATAACTTTAAATTAAAAATTTTTCAACAATTTACCCTGAACAGACCGAGAACACACATATTTTCATAATATATTCACTACAGGTTGAATTTTTGCCAAAAAAATCGAAAAAATTAAACAGGGTGGCTTGAAATGACACTTACAACGTTTGCATGTAGATACCCCTCGTAGAATTGGACAAAATGATATAGGTAAGATTAGTTAGTTAGTAACTGGAAAATACAAGGAAAATGTTTCCTTTCATTTCCTTAGTGATCTTGCATACTTCATGAAAACATTGAGGAATACAAAATGAAATAAAAATAGCTTCAAATGCCAGTGGCGTAAAAAATGGGAAAGGAAAGGTGACATATGACTCCATATGTACACCACTGGATCAAGAATCAAAACATGTTTTTTCATCAAAATATGCCTTTTACATTTAAAAACAACCTGCCAAATGTCAAAT
This sequence comes from Galerucella calmariensis, assembly GCA_910591675.1. Taxonomy (NCBI): domain Eukaryota; kingdom Metazoa; phylum Arthropoda; class Insecta; order Coleoptera; family Chrysomelidae; genus Galerucella; species Galerucella calmariensis. Next base: position 13,866 of record CAJUYG010000740.1, read on the forward strand.
CAATTTACTAGTCTTAGAATTGAGTTGGACACTTGGACGTATTAACAATTTTACTAACTAGGTCAAGTACAACAACATATAAAATTTTCAAAGAAATTTACCATGCAGTCGTCACTTTTCATAAAAAAGTGCAAGGTCCTTCTTCGGAACTATCAATACTGAAATAATTAGTGGTGCATAAATGCATCAATCAATTATGTGAATATATTTTTCCATAAACATATACTAGTTCGACTATCGAGCTTATTTTTGTCAGTAGGTCTTTATATGATATACTAATATGCTAATTTATAGGTATCATTACTCTTCCAATCATGATATAAAAAACTCTTTATCTTCAATATGACAAACATGTTTTGTTTCCCATAGGTGTTGTTTCAAACTCACAAATGCAGTCTCGGATTATAATTTTTGACGGAAAAGGCCTATCGCAATCGTTTTATACATTGTCAATACCTAACAGGCAATTTTGGTTTTTGTTGTATTTATCAACTGGCGGATAGTGGCAACGCCGCAAGGAGTTTATTTTGCCTGAAATGCTTCATACGGAGCCTACTTTGCTTTGAAGTATGCAGATATACACCAACGGAGCCTACCGTAGCCGTTACATATACCGGATCCCACTACGACGTCAACTTGTATAGAGGTATACATCAAATATACGCTAGGAGCCCAAATTAGACTACAGGTATAACGGAGTTCACAATAGCCTGCAACAGTATATATATATATATATATATATATATATGGGAAAACTGTATAGTAGTTTCGGAAGTAGATGCTTCAAAGTGTTTAGTGGTAAAGTTTCATTGAATTATATTAATTTCGAAAAAAGATATAATTGAATGAAGTCTGAAGAAACAAATAAAATTGAGCATGCAAGAAAAACAGATTTTTAAGAAGCATCTGTTTAAAATTAGAAATATTTATGGCTTTGCTTTTATGATAATAATTTCTTAGGTATGCTAAGTCTGAAAGGAATTATCGCTGAGATAAGTATTAATTAAATAGGAATTATAATTGTTTTTTGACTTTTTAGCTCTTGTTTTTTATGGATAAACTGATTTTACAGTTAGAAAGTCCACTCTTTCAAATTTACAAATATTTTTAACTAGAAGTTGGGATATTTCTTTACATTTCACATGCGTTTATTTATCTATTAAGAATGCTATAAGCCCAAAACTATTAACTTTGAGGTAGAGCGGTTAGTAAATTTGGCCCACGCTCGCGCAACCACAAATTGACTACTACTGAAATGAATTTTATCTTGTTAACTTTTCTATTCACAGAGAAACCTTCCAGATAAAATCGGTAGATAAATGTATTAGCTACAATTTTTGAAGCAAACATTTTAATGTGTTTTCATTATTTAAACACTTAGAGTGGAAAAACAAAACAAAAAAAAGTACTTAACGATTTTCCGGAAAATTGCATGCCTAGCATCGTAAGGTTTTTCTCATGTTGAACACCCTTTAAAATACTCTTTGAATTTTTATACTTTTTGTGAGCTTTCATGTGTAGTGTGACTTAGCTATATCCATTTGTACATTCATCAAGTTATAGTCAGGATCAAGGATGTACTTCTTAGTTTCTAATGCTTCTAAAAGATATAACTGTGAATAATTTTGACAGTTATGTGAAAGTTCGATGCGGTTATTTAATGTTGGGGTATTATTTTCTTCATTAGATTACTCCAACCTTACCGTACGCCGCACTGCGCTGGTTTGAATGCAGCGAACTATGTGTAATTATGCTATGAGAGTTCTCCCTCATTGCCGAGTTATTAACATGGTAATCTCCATAAGAAAATCGATGAAAAAGCTAAGGTTCAAAAACAAAGAAATTGGATTCTAAGGTGGGTTCACACCGGCAACCGGACTGCTACCGGACGGCAACTAATCGCGGCAAACGACAACTCGTTTGAAAAGCCTTAACATCTAGTGTATACAAAAAACGATTAGTTGCCGTCCGGTTGCAGTCCGGTTGCCGGTGTGAGCCCACCTTAGAGTCCAATTTCTGTGTTTTTGAACCTAAGCTTTTTCATCGATTTTCTTATGGAGATTACCATGTTGAAAACTCGACAATGAGGCAGAACTCTCAGCATAATTACTACTATGCTATTGAAATCCTGGCTTAATTTTTGATCGTCAATAGAAAGAAGTAAGAACGTTTGTGTTTGAAAGAGCTTTCAGAGCACGTTTGTATGGCCCAGCTATATCAAATATCAACGATCACGCGAAATAGATTCGTCATTCCACTGGTGGACTTTCACTCACGCATATCCCATATTTGGTTTGTTATTCAAGCTGTGCCTTATGCTCGCAGTTTTTTCATTACTATGACAATGCGAATATAGATTAAAATAATCTATCTCATCATTCGTCTATTAAGAATCTGGGGGTAATTTCAAATTTACGTTTTAATTATATCGCATACCTATACTGAGACTAGAGTAGTAGAGGCACTTAAGTTTTATGATTATATTGTGAGAACTGTCGAGGTTTTTGAAATATTGCTGTATTAAGACCACTTTACCTATATTTAATTCGTTCCAAAATGAAAAACTGCTCAATTTATTCGTATCCTTTTTATGAGAATTATATAACCAGAGAAGAGTCTGCACAGAAAAAGTATCTGAAATATTCATGTTTTAAAATGAATGAATCTTATCCATCAAGAGGAGATGATTATCAATCTCTCTTGAACAAATTTAATTTTGAAAGTCTAATTTTCCGTAAAGTGTTATCATCCTCATCTTTCTCATTTTATGACAATACTGACAACAATCACTTTTTTAGTGTGAATGATCTAGAACTAATATTTCATTTGACTCGCCAGTGAATATTAGGTATAATTCCAACACTTAAAAATTTCATCGATAAGTTAACATTGGGTTTTTTTCTTCTTGAAACATGAAACGGAACTCTTATAAAGGAAACTAACTGTTTCTAATCAATTCCACTATCCAATCTATGAAATATAGAACCTTCAAGATACTTATTGAAAATTATTTTGATATCGACATATCATTAGATATCATAGTCAAAATGACAAAAGTTACATTTGATGTGATACCTTAGTTTATTCATAAGAGTAATGAGTAGATTCCACAAAGTAGAGATCCAAACAGTACTTTCAAGTAAAACAGAACGTTCACATTTTAAATCAAACTCACTAGGGATATATTTTAATTTTTTGTTTTTCAAATGAAAAAAGTTGAGAGTGATTATCTTCTTCTGCAATTCAACGCTTACTGTTTTCATTACATTGTTTTCTCAACACTCCGTAATTAATGATACTTAATTCTCTAGAAAACGATCAAATATTCTCGGTAAAAATATGAGTAACCTTAGTAGATATTGCTTTATTGCCTTGTACAAACATCATCTCGCTTTTAGCACCTTTTTTGTTCACAGAATTTCCCATTCTGTGGGTTAGCATCCGGCAGCTGGAAGTTGTGGAATCTTTCAAGATGATAAATATCACAGTCAATTCAGGTAGAGATCTATTGTAGTCATTAAGGGGAACATTTAATGTGACATTTGCTCATAATCTTCCCACTTAACGATAAATGGACGTGTATGAATCTTCGCTGGATGTCAATAACTTTTTATGACAACACTTTAATTTGAATCGTCTTAGCATAGGAAAAAGATTCTTGGCATGCTTTATTGGGCTCAATAAGAGTAAAATGGAGTACTTAAATTTTAGTAACTATTCACTGGGTATCGTTATCTACCTCTCCACATTTTACCGACGGATGTACAGCATATTGAACCAGCCAAAAAGCCATTTCATCTGAAAATTAAACTCCGTTGTGAATACTAGAAGTGATGAAATTTAAAAAAGTCAACATTGATATTTTTTGACATTGTTGAATATTCCACAGTTTATTAGAATTACCAAAAATACAAGTGTGATATTTAGGATAGTTTGTGGAACTCGCTCCAAGTAGCATTCAATATTCAAAATATTCACCAAATATGGTGGGTACATTACCAATATATTGTTTTATACCTTGAAATATATATTCCCTCCATAATGTACTAACAATATAACAGAAATAAACTTCTTAATTTGTATCCTACACGTTAACCTGTAACATACATGGAATATTAGAAAAAGAACATAATATGTACCTACACGTGAAGACTAGTAGCTTAGTTCAATGATATACCCTATGGACATACCTGTGACATCTATGGTATATTTGAAAAAGTGCTATGTTGTCATGCTGCTAACCCTGGTCGTTTGTCTCATCGGTTGAAATTTTAGGTTATGTGATGTGCAAGCAAAGCATCTCCTGTTAGTTTGTGATGGAAGTACTAAAAAAGCGGTGAGCATACAGTTTGTCTCAAAGTATATTGTCTTCGCTTTTGCCGGCAATCATGAAATTAATGGGCCACTTGCAATAAATAATATGGCCAATAGCTGCTGTAGAAGAGATCTCCAGTGGCGAACTATTGAAACTTATTTTTGAGAGGATCAAATTCACAAATATCCATCTTTTTTTATTTTTATCATACATCCTCTGCCACATGCATATTTTTTTAATAGCATATAATTCCAACTCCTCCAAAAGTTGCTCCTCCTTGTAATCAGGTTCAAAATCAATATTATTTTGTAACAAATATTTCAGTCTTTTCACTTGATGAGTATGGTGCTTTTTGTAGTAGGCGGCTGTGGTATCTTGCGTTATCCATTACAATTACACTGTGGTCGGGAATATTTTTCATAAGATGAATGTGGAACCAGTTTTCAAAAAGTTCCGCAGTTGTATCTTCATGATAATCCAAGCCTATAGACTATCATATCGTTAGAATGTCATAAAATAAAATATTCTATTTCACATTCCACCAGAGATGAGATCTACTATGAATGGACCTTAATAAAATTTGACAACAAAATTTTTGTAGTCTCAAGCTTCAAAATATTATTGATTGTCTAGTTGTCATATTTTTTTCGTTGCGTCAGATGGGGACCAAAAAATATTTTTCGAACTAGCGTGCGGAAAAGTCCACTTTTCCGCACTCATCTTAGTCCGAAAAGAAAATTTGTCAAGTTTTTGGGGAGTATACTGACATTTGAATATTTGAAATATATATTTGCATGATTGTAGTTTACAAATGACTGAAAAATTAATAAATTTATCATAATTCTGCTATAATTTTCAATAAAAAAAAACTTATTTTCCAATCATTTTTCAATGGCCCTGGTATAAGCCTCATCAAATGAATGTCAAATAATAATAATTAATTTGTTGATATGTATTTAATAGGAAATGCTTCTTTATGTTAACTTTTGGGCCTATTTCCCCATGCTAGTAGAATAAATAGTGTACCTAACACGTGCGTAAAGTGACTTTTCCGCAAGCGATTGCTGGCAGATCTCGCTCTTCAATTTTGTCCTTCATTTGTATTTTGCGAAGGAAATGCAGGTTTAATTCAATTTAAAAACTCCATTCAATAATCTTAACGTGGGCAACGGTATAATTGATGAGATGAACATGAATATCCAACATTTGCAAATTTCCGCAGTCTCAAAAATGGGTTTTATCCAAGTACCTACCTACTACTGAACTAAACTTCAGTTTCAAATAGGTATATAATAAAACGTGAACATTATTAAGCAATTATTCCATCTCCACTAGAATCTAATAGCTCCCTATTTTTCGTAGGAAGTCTGAGACTTAGAGATCATTAGTGTGAGTAAATTTTAGCTGGTAAGAGCTAAAAATATGATAGTGAAACCATCCAACGAACATGCAAAAGATGTGCCTGACAATAATGAAATGTGATGTTTTTTTTATTGCAGTTTATTTTGTTATCAGCTATGTATCATTTAAATATATAAGAATATTATCCTCAATATTTTTTTATCATTAATTAACGAAATTAAAAATGAACTTTTAATATTATTCTATTAATTGTATAAATAATTGTTATACAATATATTGGAATGATAAGGAAAACTTTTTTATTATTAATTTGAGGAAAATAAGTTATTCTTCATGAAAAGTTCTGCAGTATAATTTATCTAGAACCTATAATACAGTCATCAAATATCAAATTTTCAATTGTATACGAGGTTTGTCAAAAAATGTCAGTTTTACTCAAGAGTCAGTACCTTTTAATTTAACAAAATCGAAAAATGTTACTGAAAAAAGTTGGGTATCTCGAAGCATTAGTATAAGTTAAAATTTAATCTGTATGTTTCTAACAATAATGTGATGTTAATTTTATAACTTATTCTGCGTTTTAAACGCAAAATTATTAGAAAACATGGGAAACCTGAAAGATTATTATTAGTTCCGTGATAACAAGAGATAAAATGTTTATTCGAAATAGAAACATTTGTAGAAAATAAAATAATCCGTAAATATAATATACAGTGAATATGATATATAATTCGTAATAATAAAAGTTTCAATTTCAATAAATGTAATTACATATTTAATCGTAGTTTTTTAATTCCGATCAACTTTTTTTCGTAAAATTTTTCGATATTGTCAAATTTAAAGGTACCTACCTACTTTACTCTTGAGTGCAACTTATATTTTTTGACAAACCTAATATACGACTAAAAAATTTGATATTGGATAACTTTATTCTAGGTTTTAGACAATGCAGAACTATTTATGGAGGAGGAGTTTTCTTCCTAAAATTAATAATAAGAAGTTTTCCATATGATTACAATTTAGGGAGACATATTGCATATCTAGCTCAATAATTGTTACTACCACTTTTTCAAGGAATATACCTAGTATGTATTGCAATAATTCTGGAATTTTTTAGTGTATAAAGGGAATGTTCATGAATAATAGCTCCTTTTGAGGTTTTTCATGTTATATGATATGCCGCACTGCAGCAGAATAGCATCAGTTGAAAAAGCGCTTGGTAAAAACAGCGGCGAAAAAAATAGCGACAGACTAAAACAGCGCAGGATTGAATGGCGCCGCACAAAAAAAACCCAGAGTAGAAACAACGACGGACAAAATAGCATTAACCTAACTGAATAATGCCGGTTAAAATGTCCTTAAGAAATTAACTATTAAAATATGGGAGACTATGGTAATTAACTTTTTTAGTATGAATGTAATTATAATATAATGGATATGTGATAATAATGAACGTTGCATGAACCCGCCTTCAATGATACTCTAGTGGTCTACACATTGATCTATGTCAGTTGGTCGGCAAGCGATATGTGTTGAATTATGATGAAAAATATTGATTGTCGTTCTTATTTGTTTCCCATTCCTCATTTTCGGATATTGTCATAGACAGTTACTCTTTGATCTCTGCAAGCTGGGCGAAAAGCGATGTTGAATTGCATCATGGAAACTTTTGTCATGTGTTGAGAATTGATCAATTGACAGCTGACCTGAACCTAATCCAACCTTAACCTTATCCTACTTCACACCTCACTTTTGTTTTATATAGAGTCAAAGTTGGTGCTTATGTATTTAAATGTATCTTCCAATTGTCAAGTTGGCAGGTGATAAGCACCTTTTGATAATTTCATGTGGCAGCGTAAAAAGCAAACGTGCTACAAATTGTTACTCCGTTTGTTTGAAAGTATTGTCAGAATATTCAAAAGGTATGTCGAAATTGTATCAAATTAAGTTTTATTCTGTCAAATTGGATACTGATTATTTTCTATATCGACAGGTACCTTTTTGATGCACTTTTGAAACTCTGTTCATTAAACTGAATTTTTGTCAACTTTGGACTCAGTTTATTTACACGAACAAACCCAAACCCACTGAAAGAAACAACAGGTTATGGGCCCAGAGAAGCTGTAAAGGGATTTTCTTGGCAGTAAGGACAAGAAAGCGACGGCGGAGTCCACGAAAGCAGTCCAAAACGTCAGAACCGGCACGGCAGACATTGCAACGAGAGCCACGTCAGTCAGCGCACAGCAAGTCAACGTTGAACAACGTACACGCAAGTCGCTTTAAGTCAAAAAATCACCACGAAAAATTTTAAATTCATTTTGTTTAATCAAAAATTGTCATAAGTCAGTCAAATTGTTAAAATTTAAAGCAAAATTGATACTGTAAAATCTCAGTTGGAGATGTTATGTGGAGAAAGTCAGGAAAATGTTTTCATTTCATGGCGATTTAAATTTGATCTATCACTAAAGAATAAAGACCTGTACGACGTTCTGTCAGGTGGGTAAGTCCGACCAGCAGGTGCTACATCAGATGCAACCGTTTCAGCTTGGATAAAGAGAGATATCGAAGCTCAAACGTTGATAGGTTTAAATGTGAACAGTAAGATTGCAAACAGAATTGCAAATTGTGAAACTTCCAAAGACATGATAGACAAATTAGTTAGTTTATATGGCACAAAGACTGATGTAACTTTAGAAACGTCCCGAATCAAATTCTTCACCTTCGAGTATAATGAAAACAAGTTAGCAGTAGAAAATTATATGGAGATCATGGACTTGGCTGGAGAAGTTTCAACTGAAAATGATCCAATAAGGGAAAGTTGGGTCATCACGAGAATTTTGAGTGTCTTACCGGCAAAGTTGGCGCATTTCAGAACATCTTGGGACAACGTGACAGGACCTACAAAGAACTTAGAAACTCTTATCGAACGTCTCAGACTTAAGGACGAGCAACTCAAGAAACCGACGACAAACGCAGAGGGCAGCACTAGCAACGCTCTCATGGCAAGACGTGAGAAACAAGGACATTCGTCGGGCAAACAGGACAAGTCACAGGTCGCATGTTACAAATGTGGGAAGAAAGGTCACGTGATCAAGGAATGCAGAGGAAAGGCATGTCAGAAATATCTCGACTACTGTAAGAAGAAATACTCATGCAACAATTGCAAGCAGAAAGGACATTTCGCAAAGGACTGTCCATCCCTAGAGTCAGCAAACGGAAAGCCAGTCAAGAAGGCATTTTTGACCACATCACTCTCAACGGTGGACAACGACATCTTCAAGGACAGGGCAGCTTCATGGTACTTAGACTCTGGAGCCATTCAACACATGACGTCTCACCGCGAACGGTTTGTACAGCTTGCCGAGCTGGACGAGGCCATTCCAATTGTGATTGGAGACGCAACCAGGCTAGATGGCGTTGCCGTCGGGAACATTGAGATTGAGGCTTTTGATGGTCAATAGTGGTATCCAGTTGTACTTGAAGATGTGATCTACGTACCCAATCTCAACTTTAATCTTTTCTCAGTAAGTCAGATGCTGGACAAGAGACATGTACAGAAGGCGAATGGAAAAAAGTCAACATTTTTCAGTCTGGGTGGCAGGGAAGTTGTGGCAATAGCAAGGCGCAAAGGAAATCTCTACAAAATGATGCTCAGGAGAGAGGAAGAGACAAGTTTAATGGCTCAGTTTATCAATGTATGGCACGAGAGACTCGCCCATCAAAACGTGAAGTATGTGAGAGACATATTGAAAAGGAAAGGAATCAACTACATTGATAATTGGAACAACTTTGTGTGCAAAGGGTGCTCATATGGTAAGCAACATCGATGCTCACATCCGAACAACCCCAAGACAGCCCAGCAGCCATTAGATCTTGTTGATGTGGACACCGGCGAGATGAACATCCCGTCTCTAGGAGGAACCAAGTATTGGCTCATGTTGAAGGACGACTTTACTCACTACCGAAGCTGCTATTTTCTGAAAACGAAAAGTGAGGTCCCTGAGAAAATTGAAAGCTACCTGAGACTTGTGGAAAATCAACTGGGGAGGAGAGTGAAGAGTCTGAGATCTGATAACGGCACTGGACTGAAGAATGAAAAAACGAAAGAGCTGATGGACAAGTTGGGAATCTTTCATACCTTTACGAATGTACACACGCCAGAACAAAATGGAAGGGTTGAAAGAGAGATGAGAACGATCGTCGAGGCAGCCAGGGCAATGATACATGCAGATGGTTTGGACGAGAGACTATGGGCAGAGGCAATGAACCACGCTATATTCACGATCAACCAGACAGGAACCAGCAACGTATCAGGAAAAAGTCCAGCAGAACTGAGGTTTGGAAGGCAAATGAAAATTGAAAAGCTGCGACCCTTTGGATGTGAATGTTATATGCTGACACAAGCACAGAAGAGAGGCAAGATAGATAGAAAATCAGGAAAGGGAATTCTGGTTGGCTATGACATTGATTCGCCCTGCTACAGAATGTATATGAAAGAGAAGAGAGAAGTGATCAGTTCAATGTTATCTTCGATGAGGAAAATATGAGACTGAGGCAAGGCACCGAACTTGAGACATTGGCAACAGATGGCACACCTGATAAGCAAGAAGAAAGCAGCAGTGAGTCAGACGAAGAAGAGAAAAACTGGACAACCGAAGAAAGTGCTGAGGAGCTTTACGACAACGAAAGTGGGACACAACCGCCAGAAGGAGAGCCAGGATGAAGAGCTTTGCGAGATCGTCGAACTTTGCAACCACCACCGAGACTGATAGACTATGTACATGACACCAGACGTGGAAGGAAGAGCGCAAAAGAAGCGATGATTGGTGGAACAGAAGACGTCCCGTGAGAGAGGCACTCAAAGATGAGAAGTGGAGAAGACCGATGCAGGAGGAGTACGACTCGCTAATGGAAATGAAAACTTGGGAACTGGTGGAATGTTATGAAGGAGTGAACCCGATCACTTGTCGTTGGCTACTTCGAGAGAAGGCAGACGGAAGATACAAGGCCAGACTCGTGGCAAGAGGATTTGAACATAAGCAGGGAGTGGACTACGCAGAGACATTCAGCCCAGTAGCCCGCCACGCATTGATTCGACTACTTTTAAGCCATGCAGCGTCAGAGAAAATGAAGCTGCTATCATTCGATGTGAAAACGGCATCATTGTATGGAAACCTGGAACATGTCATCTATATGAACCAGCCTGAAGGATTCGACGATGGATCAGGGAAAGTTTGCAAGTTGGATAAGAGTCTTTACGGACTCGAACAAGCTCCAAGGATGTGGAACGAGAGTGTCACCACACACTTTGAAAAGAAGATAGGTCTGATTTGCACAGATGACGACCCGTGTATCTACTACAACAAGGACAAGAGCATTATGCTCTCACTATTCGTGGATTATGGATTGATAGCTGGGAAAGACGAAAAGGAAATATACAGACTCTTGAAAGAGATAAGCAAAGAATTTCAGGACAAATTGACGTACTTGGGCATGGAAATCAAGATCGACAAAGATGGCATCTTCGTGAACCAGCCTCGTTACACGGAGAAGATCTTGAGAAAGATGAAATTCGAACAGTGCAACCCAGCATCCACACCCATTGAGCAAGGAATGGTTACCAAGGCGACAGACTTCAAGAACGACGAGGCACTTACGGCAAACAACAACTATCGCGAGGCGATAGGGAGTTTATTGTACTTAGCTACAATCACTCGGCCAGACATCAGCTTCGCCGTGAACTACCTCAGTCGATTCTGCAACAAGCCTATGAAAAGCCATCAGGCGAAGGTGAAACGTGTATTTCAGTAACTGAGAGGGACAATGACAGCAGAAATTTACTTCGGAGGAGGCAAAGAAATCGTGGCTTATACCGATTCAGACTTTGGAGGAGATCATGAGACAGGAAAGTCGACGAGTGGAGGGAGTGTTGGTGATGAGTGGAGGACCAGTGATTTGGTACTCACAGAAGCAGCGACTGGTAGCGACTTCAACTGCAGAAGCCGAGTACCGAGCCGCGGTGTCTGTGATTGACGATGTGTACTGGATAAAGAGAATCGCACTGGAACTTGGTATCCTGGAAAGTGATCAGCCGATCACCCTGAAAATTGACAACATGTCAGCAATTCACATGTTACAGGATTCACACGGAGGAAAGACAACCAGATAAAAGAAACATATTGAGATACCACGAAAGCACATTTAGCAACACGTCGGCAACACTGTGAGACTGCATCACGTCGAGAGCAGCAAGCAGATCGCAGACATTTTCACCAAGCCACTCAACAGAAGAATTTTTTGAGGAGCTTCGCTATGAATTGATCAAGGGGGAGTGTTGAGAATTGATCAATTGACAGCTGACCTGAACCTAACCCAACCTTGACCTTATCCTACTTCACACCTTACTTTTTTTTATATAAAGTCAAGGTTGGTAATTATGTATTCAAATGTATATTTCCATTGTCAAGTTGGCAAGTGATTAGCACCTTCTGATAATTTCATGTGACAGCGTAAAAAGCGAAACAGAAAGGCGAAAAGCAAACATGCTCCGAATTGTTACTCAGTTTGTTTAAAAGTATTGTCAGAATATTCAAAAGGTATGTTGAAATTGTATCAAATTGAGTTATATTTTGTCAAATTGGATAGTGATTATTTTGTATATCGTCAGGAACCTTTTTGATGCACTTTTGAACTGAATTTTTGTCAGCTTTGGACTCGGTTCATTTACACCAACAAACCCAAACCCACTGAAAGAAGCAACAGTATGACTATTCCATTCCATTCCTTATTATGCTAATTCGGCACTATAGTCTATTTTAATTGATGAGATAGGGGTGAAATGATAGAGCATAATTATTTTCGTGCGGCGCTTATTAGAATATAATATAAATATTATATTCTAATACGCTTATTAGAATATAATATAAATATTATATTCTAATAAAAAACCAAGTACCTATTTCAATAAAAAATATATTATATGATGAGGTGGCATTGGAACAATTTTTCGAAGGATGGGAACTGTTATTTGGAAGGTCTGTTCCGTAGATACAATTTACAGATAATTAATTTTTCCTAATTACGAAATACGGCACTCTTCATTATTTTGAAAATTTTAGGATTCTTGAATTTACAAGAAAATATATATATATATATTAAATACTGTAACTGGAGTAATTTTATTGGGGTTTGCGTAGAAATTTTGGGGAAACTTCTAAGATCAAGAATATATTATTACAAAATTAATTAATTTACATACATTTTTGGATTTAATGATTTTTCGTATTATATGCGAAAATAGCAGTTTTTATAGATTCTGGTAGGAATCTTCTTTATTTTTTCAAAATAAAATTTGATACTCCTGTAGTATAAAAATTAATATTCAACGAACAAAATGTATATAGTGAAAAGGTATGAAAGATTATTATTATATAATTTTAAGATATAATTTTTTCATACCTTTTTCCAATGAAAATATGTAAAAATTAATTTATCACCTTTAATCTATTACTTACAACTTCAACTCTTACTAAAGATTGGAAGAAAATTCTGATTGAATATTTATATCTGTTTCCGCCGTGCAGCAGAGTCGCGCGGATGCGGAACAGATACTTAGTTTACCGAATTTTTCACGGACAAACCATTGATCGGACGAAGAAAACGCAAGAGACCTTTTTTATTGCAAAATACTTCTCCTACACGGTGGTATTTTTATTCTCCTCCACCTTCCTCGCAGCGTAAATTATTGAAAACAAATTTTTTCCAATTTTGGAAATCGATAGACTGGTGAACTTTTTTTTATATTAATTTACATACTTCAAGGTACTTAGGAAAAGGATTAGCCGTATTGCTAATTACTTGTACTTTTGGTCTAAAATGACACATACCAACTGGCCTATTCCTAGGATATTAGAATGTTACTTGATCAAGCATGCAAATTTTCCAAAATTTTGCCTGTTGTCGCAATCATACATTGAAAATTAATTGTTCGAATTCTCATAACGTAGAATCTTTCCATAAATTATTATTAAATGAAATTAATAAATAGATTCCCCAACATAAAAATACCATACAATAATACTCCTCCGGTTACAATAACAATTCCCGTCATCAGGAGATGCGATGAATTGAAATACTCTTATGGAGCATATTCGGATTAAAATTCTCAAACATTTAATTTTCGTCGGTGCTGGATGCGTTATGTGGAATACCGATGTTAATTTGAACCGTACCCTTGGAAGATTACGATGGCCAAGTAATAAAAAAGTTCACTCGTCCGTGAGAACAGCGCTCTCAGTCTCAGTCTCAGTCGATGCTATAAATGTTTCCCATTACTTCGTCATGGGCTTTTTACAACAGTTGCATTGTAGTAGCACGATATATCATCTCCAGCATTTTTCTGTCCACCTCTGTATTATATTACATCAATGAAAGCTGCGAAAAATATTCCAGGAATACATTTTACATGTTATTTATATGAAACCATCCTATTATTGGATTTCTTCCTTAAAAAAAAAATTATAATCAGTGATAATTAATTCACAGATCGTTCTAATTTTCACGTATTGCTTCAAAGCGTGAAATAATCTAAAAGTGTGCTTGACTAAAGTTGATTTAGTAATAGATGTTAATAGTGAGGAACGGAAGCATTTTTATGTCTCGCGTTCGATTTAGACTGGCTTTCTGTTTATGTTCGTAAATGATTATAGGCATAATTTCGAAATCAACAGTCTTTTTGATCTATCCACTCTATTAGCGCTATGATGATATTTTTCCTACCCGATTCATGTTCAAGTTACTATCGCTATTTTTGTTTCATAATTAACCCTCATTGAATTTACTCATTAAAAATTCCCGAGATGTGAGAGTTTTCAGTATCAAGATTAAAGGATGTTTGCTCTACTGAAAATATCACAGAATATAACAGCAAGGATACGTGTTTTGTTATTTAATATTGTCAAAGGAAATATTTTATACACACTCAAATTCATTTTTGAGGTTTATTGAAAAAATACCGTCATAAATCAGACGTTTTTTTCATTGATTGTTTTGAATTGAGAAAATCTAGATCGATACTTTATTATTAATTGAATACACCAGCGGCACTAAAAGACCAGTGTAGAACACCACTATTTCGACTTAATTTAAAATGTTGGGACTTGGATTCGTACGGGAAATCATAAATTATCTAATAGACAATTATTTTCTCGTGGATACTGGTTTTGGTTGAATCAGATGCAGGAAAGTGCGGGGTCTTGATTGAAAAATTATTCAATGGTTATACGTAAGTGTTATTGGATCAACGATTTCCTGTGGGGGCTGTGAGGCTTTTAAGTGAATCACAAATTATTGCTAGCCTGTGTATCAGGGAATTCATAATAATCACTCCCACAATTGAGATGGAAGTTCTGTTGAGTCAACCACCACTACACATTGCCATACAAGGCAAAGATAGATCTGTAGTACTGACTATCAAAAGCTACACCAGGAAATAAATACAGAGATAAGTCAATGAAGCAGCCTATTAACGCAACAACAAGAATGTATAGTTGTATAGAGTTGCTGAGGCAAATTTGTACGGTTCAAACAAATAATAACTGTTAAAATAAGCCTGTCTAAGGACGTCACACATCTCCAAGCAGAACTGACGGAACTTGGTTTTATGAGGGTCAATTCTAAGCTAGTATGATATTTGGTTCGTGTGTTGAACGCCCTCTGAGACAACTGCAATAAAAAATAACAAACACCAGTTCTTTTCATTTTATCGATTTCAAATATAAAAAAAAAATTTGCACGAAATATTGATATGCTCTGCAAATTCGTTAATCCTAAGAAAGCACTAGTTTTGAATAGTCTCAAAAATAAATAGCTCTAGAAGAGTTTACTTCCGAAGTTCATAAGGTTGGACTTACAGATCCTTCCATTTGGAAAAATATATTTTACAATAGTTATTTATGTATTAAGAGCGAAAAGTGAGGAATTATTGTTCGGAAGCAAGGGTTAACGCGCGACGCAAAGCGGAGCGCGTTAATTGCTTGACTAGACTTCTTGCACCGATTCTCAGTCGTCTGAACTGGTTTGGTAAAAACAGCTTTGTATTGAACCATAGTCGTATTCAGAACGGTGTTTTTGAGGAACATCGTTACAGGGCATCTTGGGGGGTCTTCGATTGGAAAATTTGGTGGAAGCTTTGGTTGAAGATAGTTTTGGAAATTCGTGAATGCTATGCATTTTTCTTCTTCGGTTTTCGTCCTTGTGCTTGGAATGATAAGGATAGGAATGGAGTTTTTATTACCGTGGAGCTCACTATTTCACTGGATGGTACCGTTGTGAGTATTAATATGACCTTACACTATAAAAACCGTTGCACGTGACTTCTGTTATAACCTGTTCTGTAGTCTAACTTGCTCAGCAGCCGAACATCATCACAGAAAGTGTTCTTCAATTCCTTTTTTGTCTAGACAAATAAGAAACTTGGTCTTATAGTTCAGGACTATTTTGACCAGATAATTAACCTGCAGTGTCCAGTAGGGTTTTCAATTCTTAATTCAAATTCCTTCCTGACCAACTCCACCATCTGATATAAGCGAATTCTCAATCCCGGCTCCAGTTCCTTATACTAGGAGTGAACTTTTTCACCACTTGCTTCGCTTACAAAAAATTTCTCACCAAATTCTCACGTAAATCCACGAATATTAGGCGGTTATTTTCAAGTAAATGATAATTGACGTTGGATTTTCCTGGAAACCAATAAGAGTTTCCTCACTGTTTATAATAATATTAATTTGGTCGGCAGAAGTACTTATGTTCCTGTTCTATAATCTTAGGAATGTTACTTGTGCTTTTTGGGGTTAAATTGTCGAGTTTTTTGTGCAAAAAGGAGGAATTTTAAGAGTTGCGTGAAATATGTCTGCACCGCTATGATAACAAACGTTCTGGAATCCACTCTGGAAAGATTTGATATAAGAACACCGTTTATTATTTCGTTGTCTTTTTGTTGGAGAGTTTTGAGAAACTTGCGAAACAGTGTCGCTAAATTAGTTAATTCAATTTAAGTTTCAGATGCCTGGAGAAAATATGATTAATACTGATCGACTTTGAGTCTTCTTCCACTCAAAAAGTTAAGCTGGGTAAATACCTGTGTGAGGTGAGTCTAATGGTTTTTTGGAAACTTTTATACTCTCCCAAAGTGCTACTTGGAAAATGCGGAAAAGTTTTCATAACTCCTCAATGCCCTAAAGTCGAATTATGCGTAATAGGAAAAACATGAAGCTTATATAAGACTTTATAAACGTCACACGACAAGCTGTTTTTCTTGGAGAATCAACTTAGGATAACAATTTCATTTTGTGCTTACTACTGTAGAAAAATCCCAAAAGTTTAGGTAATATACAAAGTTTCTCTAAGCTAAACCCATTGAAATTTGAATACTGTATTTATATTACTAATTCACTGCTTTTCATAAATCAAATGAACCTCTTATTTTCATTTATTTGTAATTGTTTTTCCAAAAATGCATCATTTAACTATTACAACGTAATTTGTATTCAGATTGTATTTGGCAACAGTGCAGCGTGTTCTATATTTTTGAATATATAAAAAACTCCACATTACGTGATCTTTCACGACTTGGCCAAACTCCAGTTTAATGATGCATGGCAAAATAGTTTCAAGAAAATGAAAACGAACCTGAGTTGGAGTATATAGGGATGGTGCTATCGTGTTCTTAACGCTTAACTCAAATCAACCATTATTTATTGCCTAATAATTTTGTTAGTTATTGAGAGTGATAACCATCCCCTCATATTCACAAGTGGGAGGGTAGTGAGAATTCACTCGTACAAAGTTGTGCGTTGTAAAAGACGAACTGCTATGCTATACTATGTGAGCTGTCAGCCACTGAAAATTCTGCTACAACTGTACTTCAAGTACATTCTTTCATTACTGGAAGAAACTTCACTGGTCAAGAGTCTTGGTTTCCAGTTTGGAGCGGAAAATTTCTCTCTTGATTTGTGCGAATGGCTACTTCAACAGTTTAGTCCGTTATTACAACCAGGCTACAACTCTCAAAGATAAACTTTATAACTAGCTTAAAATACTAGGCTACACCCAATTCAGCTTGTCCTGGTATGGAATAGCCAGCTTGTCAGAAAAGGAGTTTTCATGCCAATTGCCACGAATGACAGGTCACTGGAGACTAATCTATCATCTGGACAAAAAGGGACTGGTAGAGAACACCAAGTATCGTCTTTGTCTAGAAGGAGGATAATAACTGGTTGAAAACATCATGTTATGATTCCAAAACCGGCGTTTAGACAGTATTGTAGGAGTCTACTAGTTCAAGTGGTTTGGTTATGATTTCATGATTATACATAGCTCGTAGAGTATAAAAGCCATCTTCCCTGATGTTTCTCATAACTGGCCAAGTATGAGGATCTAGTGAATGTCAAATTAAGTTGATCAATTTTTCCATGGTTATAAGTAGTTTTAGCATTGTCCAACAAAGGTTTTATCTACTGTCTGCAAACAAACATAGAACGTTGATAACGCTTAACGGTTACTGTAATATTATCCACAACTGCTACATCCAACTTAAGTACTGCTGCTACACGCTCAAAAATAGCTATATACATATCAAGATATAATTCAGTACCTTGAACATTGGCTCTGCTAACTTATTGTTTCTACAAAAGTTGAAAGTATCACGATTATCCCATTCTTGTTGAAAATAATTAATTATTAAAGCCAGTGCAGTGGCTGGTTAATGTTATTGTTTTGGCATTCATGCTCTAATAAGAACAGTTTCACAGTAATTTGATAACGCAAAAATAAAAAAGATTTGATGAGCGGAATGAAATACTGATTAACCAATTTCAAACATATTATAAAATTTGATTATTTTTAATCGCAGACTACCGTTAGTTTGAATTTACTATTCAATTATCCCACGAATTATATTTCGTTTTAAATTAATTTAAATTATATTTATTTTTTTAAAGGCAAGTGACCTATGTATTTCGATAGCTATCAAGTTTAAAGCGGCAAAACAAAGTGATTATATACACAATACAAAGAAACGTCTCTGTATTGGCACTTTTGTCAAGAAGTGGAAAACGGTTTTTATAATGGATGAGCTATATGGCTATATTCTATATATGGCTATATGAGCTATATTCTTTATTATTCAAATGGTACTGCGAAGAGGAAGTTGATAAGGGATCACTAATGCATTGTTATATCCAACTAAATTAATGGCATACTTATAGCAAATTACGTTTATCATTTTCGATAAACTGAGCTCAAAGTATCTATACAACCATTTATATTACCCAATATTTCATAAAGCGAACTAAAACAACCCAATGAAATAAATTGAAGTTATTTTAAAGTA
Organism: Galerucella calmariensis; assembly: GCA_910591675.1. Lineage (NCBI taxonomy): Eukaryota > Metazoa > Arthropoda > Insecta > Coleoptera > Chrysomelidae > Galerucella > Galerucella calmariensis. Next base: position 32,933 of record CAJUYG010000740.1, read on the forward strand.
TCACTTATAGCGATGAAACACGGAACCAAATTCAAGTGGTAAATAAATTCCGCTTAAGTTCATGGGCGTATAACAAAGCATAATTAAATTTGAGCTTTAATACAAATCAGACGTTTGGTGGTTGACCCATTATTGATTTTAGAATTTCTTTTGAGTTCAAAAAGTATTTTTGACTACAATTAACGCTTCCGAAATATCATTTGGGAAAATTTTCATCTGCTTTTGAAGACATTTCTTAACAACCCCTAGCAATTATTTTTTTCTTACTGTGATTGTGATTGAAACAATTTCAATTCAACTAAAATAATTAATTGATATTTTAGGCCAAGAGCCAGGTATTTTTTGTAAAAAATGTACGGAAGCGGGTATTTTTTTAATATGTTCAGGAGTGTCCCCTGAATGTAAATTCAAGTTGGCGTCATGGGGGGGATTCACTTCAGCCGCCATCTTGAAAAACACGTTTTAAGAAATATCTCGCGAACCGCGCATCGTGCGACAAAAATTGTGAAGATCATTATTGTAGATAATAATATTTACCATTTTTTTCATTCGATATTTTTTTTAGTATAACGCATAGGTTTTTAATTATAGCATCCAAACTTTTTTCAATATGGTTTTTGCTAAATATATGGTTAACCCTTTTATTGTGGTCGTGCCACAATACCACGTAAAAAACAGTGATCTGCAGAAAAAATTAAATGTTTTTATGCAAATAGCAATTGATAACATGAAACAGACTTCAAAAATATCACTTAACCGCAACTTCCGTAATTATTAATGATCTAATAAACAAGAACAATATCAAAACATGACTATCTGTCAACACTGAATGGCCGCTTCAAATTTGTGATTCTCTAGTTCGTTCTAATGCAATTTTATCCAATCAAATCAGTTCCAAAATGGTAGATGCTTAAGATTATACTATAGGCAACCAATTCTACACACTGGTATCCCTGTGAAACCGCTGGGAAATTTAAAACAAATTTATATATAGGTGGTCATCCCAGCATACCGACATACCATATATGTGCTCCTTGGAAGACTCCAAATCAGCAATTAGCTACAAACGGCATTATGTAAAGGTCCAGTACAGGTCTATCATTGATTTCAATCCAGCATTTTTTTTGAAAAATAATTTATCATAGAGTTTGTATTATCATTGAGTAATCACACCATAATCAGTTTTTTCAAAGTAAAAAACAGAAACTGTTTATAACTGTAATGAATATCCAATTACAATACCGTATTGATGATTCAACTCACCATATTGTATTGTACAAAGTTTTTTGTTGAAATACATTCAACTGAAAGAGTGATCATTGTAATTTCAATTATGTTTGGTGCTGGGGATGAGATGTAAACTCAACAACATGTATGCACATTATATCATGCAATTCACCCAGATCGTGAGCGTATCACTCAATCTACTATAAGCTACGTAGAAAGTAAATACACAGAATCAGGACTGCCGAAGCAGGGTAATCCTACACTTTATAAAAATATCCAACACGATGTAATTTTTTCAGCATTAGACGATATAAAAATATGGGATGATCTGAGCTAACATACAATATTTCATGTTGCTGCTTTAGTATAACCACCCTGTAGAAATGCAATGGAATGCGTTGTGTAAGGTATAGGAAAAAAGCCCGCCCAAGGCTATTATGCATTAATTATATACGAATGAATATATTTTGAATGGTATAGTCTTTAATACTTTGCTATGGTGTAATATTATTATCTGTCTTTGTTTTAATTTTTCAAATTTAAATCTTCATGTTTTATGAACTTCCTTGATTGTGAAAATATTTAGTTTATTTGCACACTGCCTTGAAGACTTATGGGGTGAAATATCGGCTCGTTATCTTTCCTATTTTCTTATGGTAATCCACAATCTGAAAACCATTCTCATCTATTGGGTAAGTTGAATAAAATAACAAATAGTTTTTTGAATTTATTAAATTGATATAATACGGTTCATTTCCACACCATCTTATATATCACAATAAAATAATTGATATAAGGAGATAGAACCATGGCGCGTTGTATTTAATATTTAAAGTGGCAAATGCATTTCCTATAGGCATACGGAAAACCACTTTGTGATTAGGTAATATTTCATGGCTCTTTTTTCAAACATCACGAACACTAGTCTCTAAGCTTATAACGAATCGATAATTACTTTAGTTTTACATCATTCATAAGAATGGGACTTTTTCATGGATCTTTTGATTGCTAATTACCCAACCAATCCTTAACGTTTTTACGTTCACTAACCCTATGATAGAATAAACTATATAGTAAAATTGAATTGCTACGTTAGCAATATGAAAATTGAAAAAATATCTAATAAGCTGGCTCCTCCTCCAACTCCATAGGTGTAGATAAAGTTGATGGAATGGAATAATGTCCCCATGGAAACGTTTCATCCGATCCAGAGATCAGGTACCGTTTATCATCCTCTGGGCTGAGAGCAATCTTATGTTGGATGGTGGAGTACACCTGATGTTTTGCAGAACGAATCAGATTTTGAATGACAGTTTTTTGTTTCCAGGTATTGAGATATTCTTCATAATTTTTATGCGTAATTATAGTTTTTACAACATATGACTTCACTCCCTTGGCTTTCTTTGTTACACCCAGGTTCTCGAGTTCATCCTCGTCACACCCTTCTTCAATTAACCTCTTGAGTAGAGTTTTAAACGAAGGCCCACGTACTCAGTCATTGGAACACCATTATTTTCATCCTTCATCATTCCCAAGACTTTCATATTTACCAGAGAAATGCTATATATATTTTCAAGAGCATAGTCGCTTGTATCAAATCACTGATGACAGTCACGCTTTATAACTTCATAAGGGTCTTGATGGAGCTTATAAATTGTAGAGTCAGTGTCTGTATACATGACTGAGCAGCTGGGGAAATCATCAATCATGTATCCATAGTGAAAATCATAAATTGTAGTTTTAGCAAGATCAACGATTGCCTGTCCTACATATATAGGCTTGTTCAACCAGATCTGAAGCTTCCGCAATTCTACTGCAACTAGATCAGTATTTTCACTCAAAATTGTGCTATTCTTAAACTCAGGCTTGGCAATGTAAGCCTCCGCGCCATATCTTCCGTCCCACTCAGTCAACAAACGAATATTAACCCTCTTTCTAACGTTTTTCATTGTTTTACCTGTAACAAAGAATACATTAGTATTTAGGACATATGTTAGATATTAGAACTTACCAAACACCGCATTGTTCATCAATTTGAACAAATTATTTTCAAATTCATTCGTAGCCTTCGCTCTTAGCTCAGTGCTTAGATCTATGTAAGACTTCAACCACGGTGCCTGTTTAAAGTCGATGGATTTTCTTCAACACCAACCCATGCGCAAGCGCCTGCTTCAGCTTTCGGTAATGAATAACATACTTGGTTTTATTGTGGAGGGTAGCCATTAACTTGGTCAACTCTTCAGCATCCTTTGGAGGTCTCATTGTCTTGGGATTGATGTGAAGAGGACAGAATGGGATATCTTCATGAAGATCGTGTAGGTGTTGAGGATATTCCAAGTCTACTTCTAGCGTATATCCATCATCAGCATCATCGGGTACTGTAGTGACGTCAATGTTGGTATCACACCATTCAAAACCGCCGTAGGAAAGATACTGAGACATTGCCCAACCATTCTAAAACAAAAACCACAATAAATTTCTCACTTATTTTTGGACGATGAGTAACAAACCTGATTATTTATGTCAAAATACATCATAAATTTCCTTGGCTTAGATGGATCATAGTTGTTTACGTAATGGTTGTTAATTTTGGCTCTCCTCCTACTGCGAACTTGACTAAGACCGCCACGAATACCACGTTCAACGAAGAAAAACAGATCTATTTCCGTCAAAGCTCCAATTCAACACCGGTATATTTCAGCATGGCATACCAAGTGTAACCGGACAATGTTAAATAGTGGGCAGGATTTAGACCATGTGATTTGAGGGTGCTACTGCGAAACATCTCAAATACATCCGCAAGAATGAGAATATCTGTCTTCATATATAGGTCAACGTAATCACCTAATGTATTACAGTTGAAGGTACTCCATACTTGGTGAGCACGATGATAGGGACGGCAGGGGCAAGGCTTATTTCCAAGTTTATTAAAAAATGTATCCTATGCAGGTAAGGATATTGCATTGAATCGTTCGAAAGAGTCGATATAATCATAGGGCATCACACCCTTTTTCGTTAACATAGTAAAATGATCTTCAGGTAACTCTGGGAACTGGGATTTCAAATTTGGAAATTCGGTTAAATAAGAAACTAATTTATCAAGACTACATGCCACAAGTCTAAAGGAATCAATGAACCTAAATTCAACTGAATAGTCATCAATGTGTTTGGTGAATGAAATATACTTTTCCTTTGTTATAGGAAGCAAGTCTATCGTTCCACTAATCCAGGTGGCAATGTCAAGGATCAAAAAGTTGATAAATTATGCCACACTACCGGCACCACATGACTATCCTTATAGTTGATATTACATAATTCATGAGCTGCTCCACGATAGTTGTTGATGGGGATTAAATGGTTATGATCACGCACTTTCTTATCTTCGTTTGTGAAGGGTTGTTGACATATGCGGCAGTGTGAAGCTCTTTGGTGCTCAACTTCCTATATCGTACGGACACCAAAACCAAGTAGCTATATCCTCAGAAAGACTGCTAATCTCATCTGCAAACCATTCCATACAGTCCTGCCCTCGGTATAATCGGTAAAAAGAGAGGGTGTCATCATAGCTGCATTTGAGATAATACCCAACAGCAGCTGGAACGTGGTGTTGCGGCTTCTTAGGATCCTCCAAAGGTTTGAGCACAGATTCCAAGTCGGCATGAACAATGAACGGTGCTTTTTCTTTATTCTTATATTTTAAAATTTTAAAATGTTTTTCCCTGGCTCAGGCCTAATAGCAGTCTCAATCATTTTAAATTTTAACACAGTCCTCGATATACTTTTCCATCTTATCCTTTGATCTGAAGTAGTGATGACAGCGGTCGCAAAAGTTTTTTAGATAAAAGTCTCGACATGTTCTTGTAACGTCTTTTGTTTACATTAGAGTTCAATAATAGTTTTTACGCAACAGTTGAACCAAATGTATTAGTAATTCCAAATTACATAGAAATCGCTGATTCTAACTAGCTTGCAGAATATACTTATTGTTTTGTCTATCAAAAAAATATGAATTGCTTTGACGACATTATTATTATGTTAATTGTATTCATTCTATTCTACTTCGATTGGAAATAAACATGTAAGGAAATCGGTCTCTTGAGTTTTAATTATATAATAGTTACTTAATTATTATCGATATCCTGAACTTCCATTACATGGCGATCCTGCCGAAAACAATTGTATAGAAATTGTTAAGCATCAAGCATAAGTTTTTAAATTATGGGTCAAAAGCAGTCTACGGATCAAGAAGTTGCGGAAAATGGAGTTGTAAACTCAAATTTCATAGTGAAAGAGAAACAGATACAAGTGACAGGAGATATTAAAGTGTTACTTCACATAATTGTCGCCGTTCTAATTATTAAATTGTCATTCAAAATCTACAATTGCCACACAAGAAGGATAAAAAGGAATTTAAGAAAAGAAATGGTGCGTTCCCGAACAAGTATGGTATAGCTGTAGTTTAGTGACTGGACCCTGGTATAAGTGAGGTACTGTTGTTGGAAGTGTAACGTCGGTTCGAGTGATATTGATAATTTCTAGTAAGGTATATTCTTATGTATTCGATTTTTTTCAACCTCGTACGTTACTTATTTATCCTTATTAAAAATTGATGTGGGAACAACCTATTGTTCAATTAGAATCAATCAGAGATGATATTAAAAGACAAGCTAAAAGAGCCATTAGAAGGAATGTACCGAAAACTGCTGCCATCAGAGATGAGATAAGAGATAGCTTAACCGTTTTATTCAACAATTTTACGCGAACTTT
>CAJUYG010000740.1:39026-91778 GCA_910591675.1 Galerucella calmariensis
TTTTGAAGTTATGTGATTCACTATAAACAATTGACATGTCTTCAAAGTTGGCTTTATGATTTAATTTGATTGAAATGGAAGAGCAGGGAACTTATATAAGTAGCTTTTGGAGTGTGCAGTCATGGTTGTAGCTAATCCTAAGCGAGAGCACATTCATCTTAACCTAATCAAATGAAGCATTAAACAAGAATTTATGAAGCACAACTATTGTGGCATTTGTCTTGCAGGAAGTTTAATTTTCTATGAAGTAGCTAAGAAATATGGTCTAATAACTAAGGTCTTTTTGGGTACACAGATTTGCTCGAATGAAATGAAAATGACACCTCATTTTTGGCACTACTTACCACATGACTTTGATATTTCACAAGAAAAAGGTGAGTTTAAATGTAAAACCCTTGAAGATGTGAAAATGATTGGAGTTTTTTGAGAATTTACGAAGAATGAGTCTACCGTTGAAGACTTTCCTGAAACTTCAGAAAATCTATTGGAAATGCGTGAAAATATTCTTCAAAATGTATCTACAATATTTAGAAAATAAAATTCCAAAACAATCGTATTTTATTTTTAATAATTCTAAGATACCTCTGTATTTACAGATGCCATAACGATAGTAACATGAAAATAATTTTACAAAAAATATATTTTTAGTTACCTTAGTTATAGGGATACCTCTATATTTTCGGATACCTGGTATATTTTTTATACTTTTAAACATAAGAACAATGAAAATAAAATCACACCACTCTCGACAACTCAATTACTCAGAGATTGATAGCTATACTATTGAAGCAATAAGAAATTAATTAAAAGTTATTTTTTTCTTGATTTTGTATGGAATTGAACCATGATATTTCCATTTCAACGTTCTGGTAGCGTTCCAGATACCGTTATCAAGGATAATTAGCTTTTTAAATTATGGTCCCTACCTGACTCTGAAAAAAAGAGAATGATAACTACACAATTAATAATATTTTAAAGTTTAAGGAATTTATGAAGCCAGCTTTAACTTGTGAATTTATTTATACAATATGTCTCCGTAAGTTGGAACCATATGGGAAACTTTTTTATTATTAATTTTCGGAAAAAAATGTATTCCTCATAAAAAGTTCTGCATGCTCTAAAATCTAAAATACAATCAACATATATCAATTTTTTTCAGTCGTGTACGAGGTATGTCAAAAAATATGAATTTTACTCAAGAGTAAAGTACCTTTATTTCTCAGAATATTGACAATTGTTAGCATAAAAAGTTGATTATAATTGAAAGCTATTGTCAGATATCTAATATTATCCACCTGCCATGAAAAAATAATTTCTGTTAGTTTTATCACAAGAGATAAATGTTCATTCAAAATAGAAACAATAGTAAACAAGCACAAAACCTATTTTTCCAAAATAAATGAATGTAATTGCATATTTGAACATAGTTTTTGGTACTGATAAACTATTTTTAATAACATTTTTCGATATTGTCAAATTTAAAGGTACTTTACTCTTGAGTAAAATTCATATTTGCTGACATACCTCGTACACGACAAAAAAAAATTGATATCTGTTGATTGTATTTTAGATTTTAGAACATGCAGAACTTTTTATGAAGAATAGGTTTTTTGCCTAAAATTGATAATAAAAAAGTTTCCAATGTGGTTCCAACTTACTGAAACATATTGTACATATATAGTAATAGCTCAATCCTATTTATATTGAAAAGGACTTGAAACAAGCTTTTAAATAAAGTATTATTTATCATACTATCCCATTAAAAATTATCAGACAAAATGATAACAATTTTTATGTAACAGAATACCATTAAAATGTTAATATCCAAAAATATTTCTATCAGAATTCAGGTAATATGAGTTTTTTGTTTTAAATTTGAATACATGAGGAACTAACATAGAACTAGAGTAGAGCAACAATAGTATATATTCTTAGAAATCGAATAATATTTACGTTTTACAAAGATGATAAAATATTTTCAAAAACGTGACCCCTCACTCAGATGAAGAAAAATATTATAAATCTGCTTTATTCATAACAAAGAGGTTATTAAATTACTAAAACTATTTCATAAATTATAATTATTTTTTATTTCCAATAATCACTCTATAAAAATATATTCTAAAAGTGAGAAAATCGGTGGATTTTACGGATTGGAATAAAAAACGAACAAATAACTCACCCGCTAAAGATTCTCATAACACAAAATTCTTGGTTGACACTTAAAATCATAAACATTAATAGCGCGAACTTAAATTTAAACTGGAGAATGAAAAATACTTGCAGTTTATATATACCTGCACTCAATTCAGTATAAAACAACTTTCAATGAGATAATAGATGTCTCGAGGTCATCGGTTAGTTACACATTGCTTGATGAATCAAGAAATTGTTGAACTTTCAAATTTTTTATTCTCTAAACTATCTAACTATCTTAACTATCATATTATAACTAATTGTGGCTTATTTATCTCTATACCCCCAGTGAAAGTATATTTAAAAGAAGATAAATTGAACATAGAAATAAAAGAAAAATACATAACGCCTAAAACTGTTCTGATTCAATAACAAGTTCTGAATAAATAAATCTCATACAATTATAAATGTTGTTGACTTTTCATTCATAAAATAAAATAAATATTTATTTATTCTATAAAAGAAGCGTGAAACGAGTTTCTTCTTTTTCTATCGTTTCAGATGTGAGGTACCATTTCAGTAAAACAGCTATAAAAGCAAAGGGTTGAACAGACTTTTAGGTGATGTAGGAGTGGAAAGGGCAGCTTTTTTATTATATAATTATTTATTGATTAAACTCAAAGTGTAGTCAACTAAAAATAAGCACACTGGAAAAAACAGATAATACAATGAATTTCAGTTGTATTAATAATAAAAAAATAATAGTCAACGAAAGAGATATGATTAAACCAAAATTGTAGTTGAAGAACATTCATACTATGCGGGATATGTGACTATTGTTAAAAATTCATGAATTTTATGTTTAAATAATAAAAAAATCCTTTAAATATTTTGAAAACTAGAAACCAATAAAACTTAAGACCATGAACTTATAAAAAACAAAATAAGATAGAAATAAAAAAAATCCTTCAAATATTTTGAAAACTAAAAACTAGTGAAACTTAAGACTATGAACTCATAAAAAACAGAAAATTGGAATATTAACACTGAAAATCGCATAGAAAAAATAGAGAAGGAAGGAAAAAATCTATGAATAATCACTAAACAACTCTAATTGACTGTCTAATTTTTTTATCTTTCTTCTCAATCCTCTATTTGTGATTTTTAATTTATCTTTCTCCTGAATTAGATCAGCATTATCCCCTTCTAGAAGATTAAGATCAGAATCTTTCAATTTAACCTTTTTTTTTAAAGGGTTAGGTTCCCCAATCAATCGGAATAATTTATCCAGATGTCACTTGTCATGATTTTGCCTCGTAATTTTTCATGCACCCTATATGTGTTGAAAGAATGATTTCTTGGTGAATAAACTGAAAATATAAGTCAATTGAAAACAGAAAACATGTTTTGGAGTTTATCTGGGTGGTTATCTTATCTTTGTGATGTGTGTGTAGGTGAAAGCTTCTTATGTTTGACGTTCGAAATTTACATAAAAACAGTTTTAATTATTCATAGTTTATTTCAAATGATTGATGAGAAGGAAATATTTTTGAGATGCTTTGAATGGGGGGTTTAAACGTTCACATAACATCACCTCAACAACCATTTTCTACATTGAGTAGTGAGGACTACGTTGTAATTGGTTAGTAATATTGGTATTCGAACATTTTCAGGAGATGTGGAATATTCCGAAGTAAATGAAATTTAAGTCATTGTCAGTGCTTTTTTCTGATTTTTCAGACTCCACAATTATGGCTACAAGTGTCTATCAGCAGCAGGAGAACTTTGATACACCCTGTGAGACGTACCCTTTGATTTGTCACGTGATCTTTGTATAAGAATGTTTGCAAATTTGACGGCACGCCCTGTGAACTCTTCGTCACTGGTTTTCCAATATTGTATTACCATTATACTTATTTTTTAATGTTTAACGAGATTATTTTTTAAACACTCCATCCATCGACATCGACTTTGCGATTTGAATTTGAATGATAATGTCGACATTCGTTAAGGTCCTTTTGACAATTTGTGACCCGTCAAACTGTAGCTATGTGTAACGCAATTAAAAACACAATGCTGACAAAAGTAATTTCCTTGTATGAATAGAAGTTTGGAATAAAATTATGTTTACTCATTTCTTCATCAGATTACGTCTTATATATTAATTTGTGACATACCCCGTACATATCTCAAACTGTAGCTATATGTAATCGAGACCAACGGTAACTAGAAATCAATTATCCGGGTAGATGAGGAGTTCCTAATTTGTGCTCCGTCCGTACTATCTGATAAAATAACTTCAGTTTTTCGTTATAAGAATTGTCATATACACTTCTTCTACAAAAATTCTTATTATAAGTACAGCGAATACACCAATAGAGTAGCAGAACCAGGTCCATTTAGTCGGCAAAAGTTATTTCTTTGTATGAATAGAAGTTTGAAATAAAATCATGAAAATTGACTTTACTCGTTTCTTCATCATAGTACACCTCAATGGATCATATGTTAAGATCCTTTTGACATTTGAATGAAGATTTAAATTTTTAAATTGAAACAAAGATAGATACTAATTTTACACATGTCATGAGTAAACTAGTCGGACAATGTCACCTAATTTTTTCTTTATACTCCTATGAAATACCATGTATAAACGTATCTAGACGGTTAATGTCATTATTTTCTATGTACTCCAATGATAAACCCTTTATATGTGAGACGTATCTAGATACCTTTTCAACGATATATGTCACTTATCTTTGTACTCTACTCCATGATGAAAGAATGTTTGTCTTGGATGTTAATGTCTTTTCAGTGATACGTCTGTTGATTTACTTTGCGAACTTTAATTTTTCAACACTCTATAATATGTCAAAAGAATCGTATACTAGATAGTAACGTCAACGATATTCCACTTGTCATATATACTTTGTTTGAATTTTCAATGTAGGTACCTATGCATACTAGACTTAAGTCTATTTTACTTCAAACCAAGCTGATGAATGCACTCTTTTTTTATACTTCTTTTTGCATCTAACACTTATGAGTGCGAATAGCCATGTTCGTTAGACGCTTTGTTACAGACGCGAAGGTTGATGGTTAGCGCCCAGACTCGGGCGAAAGTTTTTAAGTAATGATGATTTTTTAAGGGTGAATGTGAATTTAGATAGTGGATTGGGGGTCCTAGGTATTGGAATTTGGGAATCCTAAACAGGTGGGTATTGGGGAGTGGGATAAAATTCAAAGTACATACTAAACGTTAAGGCTCTTCGAGACGTCGTTTGATTGGCCGACTTTTAGGGGTGCTACGTGGGGGATGGAAGGGGGTAGAATTTTTTCATTATTTGAAGTATACACTAGACGTTAAGGCCTTTCAAACGAGACGTCGTTTGCTATGATTGGTTAATTTTTAGTACGAGGGGTGTTGCGTAGTGGATGAATGAGGGTAGCTAGGATTTTTCCATCATTTCACGTATACACCAGACGTTAAGGCCTTTCAAACGAGACGTCGTTTGCCATGATTGGTTAAATTTTAGTACAAGGGGTGCTGCGTGGGGAATGAATGAGGGTAACTAGAATTTTTTCATCATTTCACGTATACACTAGACAATAAGGCCTTTCAACGAAATGTCGTTTGCCATGATTGGTTGCCGTCCGGTTGCAGTCCGGTTGCCGGTGTGAACCCACCTTAGAATCCCATTTCGGTGTTTTTAAACCTCAGCTTTTTTGAAGATTTTCCTATGGAGATTGGCGCCTCCGCCACGAGGCTGAATCGGTGCTGCACAATTACTAATATGGTTCATTCAATAGCCGTTTTGGTGTGCGTCATCGATTATTAATGTCCTTATTAATCGGGAACTCAGAATACTACGAAGGCGTTCCTTTCATAGCGGCAATGTGTCTTGCGTCTTTTCCTACTGTCCCACTGACAGTTCTCGTTAGGTCTGTACTTTGTTGCTTGCGGTCAATTATTATATAACTGTGATTATATTTAGTGGTTTTTTTAGAGAATAATACTTATTCCAAAGTACACACTTTATTTTGTTGAGCTTTCGTTGCGCTTCGTCAACTTCATCAGAACAAAACGTGATTAAAAAATAATATCTAAAAACTCCATTATATAAAAAAATACAGAATACTTTCCTAAAAGCACGTCTAAATTTTGATTATTTCACCAAACTAATGTCAAAATTGAAAATGACAAATAAAATGTTTATAAATTTGTGTTGGTAAATATAGCAATTCCAAAGGTGGTATTTAATTGTCCGTTGGTTTGGACTAGTATTAGTTACATAATTATTATAATATCTTTTCTTTTTTAGTTTCAAGTCTAGGTCTATAAGGTTTGGGTAAATTAAATTGAGTCCGTCAGTATCGGTCTTAGTATTCATTGGATGTTCTTCTTGTGATATTCTAGTCATTTCAATAAAAAGTCGTTATGTATAATTTTTACATTTGTCAAGTACTACAGTGTTCTCAAAGTCTATACTATGTCCGGTCTTATGGGCATGTTGGGCTAATGCACATCGATTTACGTATCTTTTGCAATCGCTTCTATGTAAAGTTATACGGTCTTTCAGGTGTCTTGCAGTATGTCCTATGTAATTTTGTTCACAATCTTTACAAGCAATTTTGTATATGATATTTATTTATTCAAATAATACAAAAATATGCATGCAATTATTAAATTCATAGCCTTTCCGAATTTGGCTGAATACGATCCTGATGATTTTATTTATTAAATTTGAGGTGAGCCATAAGTCAAAATAGCAAATAAAATGAACGACATACCCAGAACCCGACACACCCAGAACCCGGACATACGTCACAAACAATGACGCACACTAAGAAGGCTATTGAATGTACTCTATCACAATATTATGAACAATATGTCTGTTTTTTGGTATTCGCGAGTTCGCTTTAACATCGGCCACGGATGAAATTGAACAAATTGAGGAACAAAATCAAATTTGATTAGAAATATTGGGAAAATCATGTGCAGCGAGATAACAATAGCTTGAAAGAAACGAAATAAGACTTGACCAATAGCAGTGAAAATGGCGAGAATCGAAGAATAATAATTAATTCCATCCTAGGCCTACTTTGAAAATTTTCCATGAATACATCGCAATCTTGATTTGTAGTCCAAGTGATGGAGAAATAACCAATTTGTAATAAAAAAACCGTAGCTGCAATGAACATATTTTATATTGAGTAGGGCCCTTTCTTGCTTCCAAAGTACATGGCCAAATACCATTCTTCGACATAAAAATATATTAAAATTCGTATTTAGTACTCAGTATGAACTAGGTAATGAAAATGATTTTTGGAATGGATAGATAAAACAATACCTCAATTGTGACATATTTGTGTTGAATGTTGTTTCAGTGTAGTGGAATTAAACAAAACATTCAAAACTGAATAGATCCTATGTGATTAAAACAAAGCTAATAGCGGAATGGTCCCTAGACTTAAAATGTTTTATAAGGGAAATAACGGTAGCTGTTTGCAACCGATAAGTGGAAAGGTAGCTGGGGGCTCTTCGGGACAGAGTTCTTCAAGTTAGATAAGAACTTCCATGCAGGTAATTTTAAAAGTGAATGTCTTTTTCGACCGTTACTTTTCTATAGGGACCCACACATTTAGTTGGCATAACTTTTTGATAAAAAATACTATCTTTAAAAGGAGTTTTTCATATTTATGTCGTGAAATCTAATATATTTATTATAACTTTCTACAAAGCAGTGATAAGGTTTTACTTTTCGTGAATAAGGTACTGTAATGGTTTGGCATTTTACTGGTGTATCTCAATTTATCCAGACTAAATCCTCATTTGCGTCTGGTGATAGAACGTTAACTTTGCAGTCAACATTTCAAATATAAATATATTCAATTATTGCTCAAAAATAAATTTTTGGTGAAATAGTCATAAAGTCTATTTGGCCCATGAATCAATAATTATAGTCCCGAAATTCAAAATATTCAAACTTCTATAAAATATATGAACAGAAAGGCTTATGACTGTATTTTAATCATTGTTTTTCAAGCACCAAAGTAGTAGGGAATTGTGCAGTACATAATAATATAACATGTGGTTTGGATACTTTTAAATGAAGTAGGATTGCAGGTATGTTGAAAATTCCTAATCTAAAGGACGTACCTACCGTTGTAGATATTCGAAGATATGAATATAAAGTATAATCGTTATGCAAAATGGCTACCAACTTTCAGGATGCCACATGAATTTATTTTCTTATTTATAAGTTCTTTCAACTCACATTTCCCTTTATAATTTTTTTCTCTTGCTATTTATGTTTCACTGTATATAAAATAGATGCGTGTCCAAGCTGAAACTTAAATAGTGGTACATTCATCTGGCCAGATATCCAAATTTGCCTCATTTTGTGGTTTTTCTTAGTTTGCATTATTTAAAATTGTAATTTAAGCACAATACCTGGGCAAATAAAATTCAGTGGATATACAGTTACTGGGATATAAAATGTGTAAGATATCGTTACTGAGGGATACCATTTCTGGTCTTCACATTACCTGAGTAAGTTTCTTGAACGTTCCGTTCTTCTGTTCCTTGAATACCTATAGGTACCGTGAATCGATGTGCATTAGCCCAGCATGCCCGCTCATAAGACCAGACATAGTATAGACTTCGAGAACACTGAAGAACTTGACAAATGTAAGAACTATACAAACCGCCTTTTTATTAAAATGGACTGAACTTATAGACCTAGACTTGAAACTAAAAAGGAAAAGATATCATAATCATTCTGTTACTAATACTAGTCCAAACATTGACACAGAAACTTACATCAATCAATGAACAAACGGACAATGAAAAACCCCCCTTAAAATTGTTATTCACCAACACAAATTTATAAATATTCAATTCGTTACTACCAATTTTGATATTAGTTTTGTGAAATAATCGAAATTCAAACGTGTTTTTATGGAAGTATTCTGTATTTTCAATGTAATGGAGATTTTTGATATTATTTTTTGATATTTTATTTTGAGTTTTGTTCTGATGAAGTTGACGAAGTGTAACGGAAGCTTAACCAAAAGAAAGTGTGTACTTTGAATTAAGTATTTTTCTCCAAAAAAAAAATACTAAATATAATCAGAGTTATACATATTTTTTTATATGAAAAGTTTTATTTATTACATAGCAGCCAACATTCAACTTCAACTTCAATTCAGTGTACCTTTGTATCTATTTTTTTCATAGGCAGATAACAGCACTTAAAAGTTTGTTGATTTTTATGTTCAATTTTTTCTCATTCTGTTCAATCGATCTATACATTAAATAGTCGATTATCAACAATCGATTGACAATCAATTATCATCAATTGATTAATAATCGATGATCAACAATCGATTATTATTCGACCATCAATAATCGATTGATAAACAATTAACCTCAATCGAATAATAATCCATTATCATCAATTGATCATCAACAATCGATTAATAACCGATTTTATATAATCGATGAATATTCGAATATTTCCAATCAATTGAAAGTTGATTGTTTCCAATCGATCAACAATTGATTATTATCAATTGATTAATAATCGACTATTTTTGACCGATCGACGATCGATCATTATTAATCAATCTATAATCGATTATTATTGATCGATTAACAATCGATTATCATTAGGTTGTAGTTGTAGAGTAGTGGATGAATTATTCCGTTACAAAATTCTATCCTCGGTTTTTTTCCAATCTATCGATGAATTTCAAATCTTTCCAGAATTTTTTTCAGTATAAAACAGACGTGCGTAACTGTAAGGTATATCTCCTAATCGATTATCAGCAATCGATTATTATTCTATCATATTATCAACCTTTATTTAAACCCGAGATATCGATACATGGCGGCATTACAGTTTTCTGAAGCCTATGAATCGCTGATTCGTAAACACATAACGCAGCAACGTAACGGTCAGATCTTTTGCGCCGCGACCCCCGGTCGCTCAAACCTAACGTGAAGAACTGAAGTTCTAAAAAGTTTTGAAAATGTATCCGAATAAATTCAAGTAGATCACCAGCACTGCGAATAGCCCCTTTGCACATAATTTTAATGTAGCATCGGTGGTTCAGTTGTAGAATGCTCGCCTGCCACACGGGAGGCCCAGGTTCGACTCCCGGCCGAAGTCTATGAATCGCTGCTTCGTAAACGAGAGAGAGAGACTCAGGAGAAAGCACACGCGCTCAAGACACATAACGCGGCAACGTAACGTAACGGTCAGATCTTTTGCGCCGCGACCCCCGGATGCTCCAACCCAACGTAAAGAACTAAAGTTCCAAAAAATGATTTTTTTTCAACATTTCAACAATCATTTTTGGACCCGATGTTTCATACAAATAGTTATTTTCTCAACAAGTGCGGGAAGTGATACTTTCCCGCACGCGACTGCAGTTGACCCGAAGGACGCGAAGCGGAGCGGTCAAGGGCAGGAAAGACACTTTACGCATGAGTAAGGAATATTTTCTTTCCTACGACCGTATACAAAAAAGTATACCAACCCAAGTTATCCTATTTCAACATACATCCACAAAACTTTAACCAAAAACTATTATTATCATTATAAATATCAATATTAGAAACACAATTTGTTGCATTCTGTGAACTACTCAAAATTGACGGTCCAGTGGACTTATCGCTCATTACCTTTATTCATCCTATTTTACTGTGAGATACTCCTTTGTATTGTTATTTATTGAAAAAAGATTATTATTTGGTGTTAACTCGTAAGTAGATGACGTTGATGAGGATGGCATCGGTTGCAGGTCACATAAAGATGACGATGAAGGTGACGGCAACGGTCATAAGTCATTTGTAGATGAAAGAATTTTATTTGACATATTTTTCTTATATCAAACCCGAGTGGCTTGATAGTTGTCTTATGACACTACTTTAAAGAATGTACAAGGTTATATCAAGATATCTTCATTATTTCTTATTTCCAAAAAATGCGACAAAAAGCTAAAAAAGATGTAGGTTTCATTTGATGGACTATTTATTTACCTGTTGTAACAAAAGTTATAACTTTCGAAGTGAAAAACTATCTAATAAGGTAAAAATTTGCATAATTTTACTTTCCCACACTAGTGGGGGGAGTGACACTTTCAAAACTAAAATGCGTGCGAGAAAGTGGGTTAAAACGCACCGTCGTAGAAAAATAGTATATTAAAGTATCACTGGATATTAAGGTCTTCAAAACACGCACGATTTTTCGAGCACGACAGCGAAGCCGGAGTGCTCGAAATAGAGCATGTGTTTTATAGACCAGCTATCCACGGATACTTTACGATATTTTTTTTATTGGTGCACTTTGAAATTATAAATACTGGTTTATAACTACTACAACAACAAAAAATGGAAATCATAGATGGAAATTATAACTAAATGTCAAATGGTTGAATTCCTGATGTATATGATGTATACCTTGCGTTGTCATAGAAATGAGAAAAACATAAACTAATTTGTATTTTGATGGGAGGTCAACCTTATTGAATTCTGTGAATGTCGATAGTATTAATCTGAATACCATTTCCTAAGATTTGAAAAATCTAAATATTAATATTTCAAACAATACCAACGGCACTTCCCATTTTAATTTATAAATTTGACATTGTTAAATATTGTTCGAATAAAAGTTTTGACGTTACAAACTACTCCTGTCAGATCAATAATACAAAAATTGTCATTTACACATGACTTAGACCATAGATTTAGACTTCGTTTCTCGAGTTGTTGATGTTGCTACGGTAGCTTTAAGATACGCGCGTTTTTCAAAGTTCGATTTAATTACGCTAAGGCGTGCTTTAAATAAGTGAAATGGTTCACCAATAAAAAAAAAACAGTTTCAATGTGTCAAACTGTATCGTAAGCTATTCAAAAAAAAAATTTCTCCCAGGTTATAATACAAAATTTGATTATCTTCCATATAATTTAATTGAAAGTACCTACCACTTTCAGAAATACGTATTTACATGTTTATATCAGAATAAATGTCGCAAGAATAATAAGATAGAGGTGGGCACATCCTTAGTTCCGTTATTTTGAATATCTTGATTCATATATTCTGGAAGACCATTAATCCAATCAATGAAGGAACATTTTCATGAAATCGAAAAATGATTTTTGTAGTTTATACCCAGTACAAATTTTATAGCACATAATTTTATATTCGAAGTAATACACCACAAGTTTTTGTTTTATACATTTTTCAGTGGAACCTACATAAAGTTACTATTGGATAATTATGAAATATTTCGTTTATTTTGAGTACAACTCTGTAATATCCGATTAACATCTGATTTTCGAAGGATGACTGCATTTCAATACTCTATGTATTTTTTGAAACAAACTTCAAGTATATTTGTGCGCAGTGTCAATTGACAAACATTTTACATTACAACTCTACTTACTGTTCAACTGTATATAGTCTCCAGATGTGAGTGTACATTAACTTTATTACTGTGAGTTTTCATCAGAAATTATTTGTTTTTATAAAAACACGATATAAAAAAGCATTTTGTAATTAGAAAAATACATGAGCTTCCCAGGAGGATTACAATTGTCACGGATAGTAATTTTTAGGGTCACGAAAATAGAACGAACTAAGTTCGTTCGGCTACATCTATACAAAAATTGAATAGATGAGGCTTTTACTTGATGTAGATCCTTAGTAAGTTATGAAATCAAACAATTTCATTTTGTTAAATCCACATTATATTTAAACATAAAGTGACGCGTTTCGCTAACACAGTAGCTTTTTCAAACTAATAGAGGTATAATTATACCTCCATTCGTTTGAAAAAGCTACTGCGTCACTTTATGTTTAAATACAATGTATAATTATACCTCCATTCGTTTGAAAAAGCTACTGTGTTAGCGAAACGCGTCACTTTATGTTTAAATACAATGTAGATTTAACAAAATAAAATTGTTTGATTTCATAACTTACATTTATACATATTTCCAAGCGTATAATCGTTTTCCTAGAAAAACCCTCCATTTGGTGATACATATATCCGACTAGATTGTTATCTTGCTAGGGAGGTGTCACACATATGGATAGGTTTGTAGGGTATTCCGATGATAAGAGGAGAAATAACTTAATTTTCAATCTCTTGACAATAGAAAAGACCCTAAACTTGTCCTGATGAAAAGTAGATTTTCACTGTTTTGTTATTGTTTTAAATAATGAACATGAATATTGGAGTACAAATTTTTCTCAAGCACGTGTTGTCACTTCCAAAAATCACCAGATTATGTTGAATGAATACAATTCATATTTCATATAGTTTGAGATCCGAACCTAAGTCGACCTCAACTGAGCTGATGATAGAATGAAATATATTTTATCATGAATTTAGTATATGAGGAAGTATATTAAAGATGGGTTTGCTAAAAAAATCCTGGACAGAATATATTTTTCCTGGCTCAGTAATTTATCAAGTTATTGTTACTTTCGTTGTATTTGAAATTTTAAACTGAAAATAACGTAAATATTCAATGAATATGAAGCATTATCACCGATGTGGATGTGGAAATCAACTTTCTTTTAAACATATTATTATATACAGAAAGTTACACTTTGACCTTTTATCTCTTTGTCAAGAAAAATTCGGCTTTGATCGTGACGTGAACGGCTTTGGAAATCATTTCACCAACACAAAAAATACGTTTAAAATAAGTATAAATAGTAGTTACCAGGATAAAAAACAAACTCCTTTCGAGTTGAGTAGTTCGCTTGGGGTATGAGAAGCGTACAGGAAAATACTTCTGGGACATCCAGGACAGGCAATGTTACTGTTGCAGACACTTCGAACAATTGATCTTCCTTCTTAGATATGATGTCAGTCTCTGTGATATTCCTGTAATCAAAATAATTCAATGACATTTTTTGGTACATTATTTATTTGTTCAAGGTAATTTCAATAATTGCACAAGTAGTTTTTATTGCATAGGTCAAATTTGGATGAATAATGCGCAGTAGTAATACAAAAATGACCTTTTACTGGATAAATGGGAGGATCAATCTTATCCACTTTGGCGCGTGCTTAACGAATGAAGCAGCGTAAGATATTGAAGCGGTGGCACTTCTAATAAAAGCCATTTGGTTACTCTGAGTTTACTGAAAATTTGTGACTATAAAGCGTTTTTTGATACCAATTGTAGCTATAAATGGTAATTTTTCTACTCCTAACTAAAAGATGTTGATTAAATGCCATTCTTCATTTCCATAATGATACTCGTTATAACACTAATTTCCATTGTGTAACTGAAGAATTGTCCAACATAAATTAAGTATTTTTGATAACCAAGTAGGCAGACCTAATAATTTCTGTAGAATGATCGACATTTTCTGAGAGATTCGTGACAGTTAGTCAAAAAAGTAGATACCACTCAATTCATGGATTAGAGGGTAGCAAGAAAAGTATCATCCTTTTCTGGAAACGTGTTTCTAATGTATTTTGAAGAACTCTCAATAAAATTGGAACCGTCATCTCTCTGTACACATTACTCAATTTTGAAAACCAACATTACATTAAACATAAAACTGATAGTATCAAATGATATCCAAAATTGCAGGTATTTTTAAAAATAAAGTCCGAAGGATATAGCGGGAAATAATTTCCAGCATTTTTGTCAGATGAAATTGAAAAATTAAAATATCACTGTTGTTGAATTCAAATAAAATTACTTGTTGGTAGAAAAAATAATGTACCTATGCAACTCTCCTGAAATGTTCAATAATACACCGAAGGCGAGTTTCGTATGTTTAATGCGAATCATTGCATGATCGTTGCATAATATACTATTGTTTAACTTAGCAGAGGAGTAACAAAGCTACTATCGTGGCTGGCATTCCATTGCCTCGGCTTCGCCTCATTACCAACAAATTTTCAATATTTTTCCCAATCAAAAGCAATAATTGAATCGTATTTTTCAATTATTATTCTCGATCAGGCCTTAGATTAGATTTGATGAGGTGGCTACTGGGCGTATACCACTGCGACTTTTTCAAATCTATTGTGGTCCTCGGAATCTAGATTACATTTTTCAGCCGGATTCTTTTTGAGTAGCCAATCAGCCTCGAGACTGAGTATTTCATGTAATTTGTTGCTGGTGGCTTCTCATCGCCTAGTACAAGTAGCCGCACATTCGCCAGGTAATTGCACCGACATAGGATGTGCTCAGCAGTTTCCTTTTCTAGGTGACTGAATCTGCACATGGCTTTGTCTGTTAACACCAAAAGCTTTGTGTGCCTGTTGAGCTTACAGTGTCTGTTAACATATACCTACTACGGCTTTGACAGTTTTCCTGTTTTTTTTATCAAGTCTACCGTAAAAGTTGGCGAATGTTCTCTAATTAACTTTTTCGCCTGCCTATGTTGTGGTGAGATTACCCACCATTCTGGAGATTTATGTGCCACCCACTTCCTTGTGGCCATATTCATTGTCGACTTTACGACGTCGCAGAAGGGTTCCGGTCCAATAAATGGCATTGATGAGCCTTGTCTAACCGTTTCATCCACCAATTTGGTGCCATTATGTCCCTCGTGCCCAGGTACTCAGGCAACCATGGCCTTGAAATAGTCTCCAAGTGCTTTTAAGGCACCTATGCAATCCCAAACTAGCTTGTAATTGACCTTTATGGAATCATGTACCTTCAGCACCGCTTGGCTATCGGTGATGATGGCAACTGAACGGAATGCCTTTTTCTGCCTTCAAGTACTTCAACGCAATGGTGAAGCGCCATTACCTTTGCTTAGCACACAAGCTTATTGGAATATTTATCCTTTGTTCAATTGACCTTAAATTGTGTACATAGTATTATCTACCGAAAGATGATGAATATGATGTTTAATATCGACAATAATAGTGTTCACAGTAAATACAGCCTATGTGTGACGTCACTAAAACTAACGTTTAATGTCAATCGTTGAATTTGCTTATTCTCACCACCCCTTCCTTTTATCTAGTCAAAGAGAAAAGCGTTCAATTTCAAGAAGATTGGCGGCTTCGCAAGTCGAATTGTTGAAGGAAGTGTGCTTTATCAGTCGTATCCATGGATACGTCGTTGAAAACAAGATTCTGGTAGACCGATCAGACAGCTAATTTCTCGCGATAGTAGATACAAGCAGTCTTTGGTTTGTGATTGATCAAGTTCTGTGGAAAATTTCGGACTGGTGGAATGGTCACCGGAAATCGAGAGATTGAACTGATTAAAAACATGATAACACGCAAATTATTAGTGAGCTTCTCAAAGCAAGTCAGCTAAAATTAATTTAAAATGTGAAAGATTACAATTTCTATTTTTGGGATAATAAAGTTTAATGATACAACCCGTTTTTTTTTAACCGTTCCAAGAAAAGCCTTGACGGGACAAAAAAAAAACTTGATGACCTCATAAAAAAATTGAGAATAAGCCAAGTGGTAAGCAATAAACAAAATAAGCAGTTTTTATTTTCATCCTATTGTTGCGATCCTCGTCGGGATATAAAGAAAAAGTAATGAAACTTAAATTCCGGAAGAACACAATGGTGATACACATATAGAAGTTTAAGTTTGCAGTGGATTCTTTGGGGAGGGTTTATTTTTATGACTTACGTTCATATAAAGAACAAATTGAATTTAGGGCAACAAAAATGATCTTCTGTAATGGATGCGGCTGGAAATGATACGACTATGTCAAAAAACGATCAGAAATGGCAAAAGACGCTCAGGGTCGGCCGAAAATGACAGAGCATTGCCGCGCCGTATATAAAGTTTTGTATTTGATTATTCGATTTACTTAATCGATTAGATGCTTATTCTTAGTGAACGGTCTACTCTTTTGCAAGTAATATTCAAATTTGTGAGCCGTTACAATGTATGAAACCATTATCTTGGCATATATTGATAACATGCTTCACTTGAATATGACATTTGTTACAGCAGGAAAGTGTAATTAAGCAAAAACTGTGAAACCAAGAAGATTTTTTGTGAATATGAATTTTGGTTTGTGGTTAGTAGTGGGAATGCTGCTATCATTGCATTTTTAGAATTCCCCTACTGGGGTGAATGTAATAATGTAATTTAGGCGTTATCTCCAGTCCAAAATTATGCTCTAAGAGCCTCTGGACGGATGATATCTACCTTGTACTGATGAGACGCCGAAACTAGTATATATTGTCCATTCTAATCACAAACCAGAATGGTTAGTAATATCGTGAAGACACCCCAACCCCGTTCAACTTGGAACTGTAATTCATTGTCTGTTGGTGCATATAGACCGAGCAGTAGATGCTTTTCCTGAATAAACGGTCTACTCTCTCAAATTTGTGAGGCGTTATAATAGTAAGATACTATTTGCCAACTTTTTGCCTTTCTTCACACCAAATTAGGATCTTCATTCATCACTTCTGATTCACTCATTTGGTATCAACATCTTGCGTTGAATTGTTTCCAATTCTGGTACCTCTGATTACTAATTCTGCAGGTGATAACAGCTGATCACCCGTTAAATAATGTATATCACCGTCATTTCCTTCATTTCCCCTATCTCCGTCAGACAAAACAACAGCGGCTGCATGGTGGTGTTATAGAGCTGTATATTCAATTTGCAGTATTTGCCCTATTCTTTTCGAAACTATCAAAGTACCCCTTAGCCTCAGTAGTTATTCGCCGTTAGCGTTTCACTTCCATTATATCCCCCACAGCATCTACCAATGAAGTTGTCGACGAGCGGCGGAAACAAAGCCCTGTATATAAATTACACTCTGGTAATTTTGAAAATGTAGCAATGTATTCTACCATTGCTTTAAATTCATCGATGCAACTCTCCATCTTTAAATTGGAAGAATAATATCGTTGGCGATATAATCTAAGGACAAAGATTTAAATATCTCTTAACTATGGTATGAAAATTTCTCATAACACAGAATTTTTGCTTTTGTATTTGGTACACTAACCATAAAAATGAATACATGATCTTCTCAGGTAATTTGTAATTTTCATACAGTGCAATTCTACTTCACTAAAGCACCCATAATGTCCTTCACTGAAGCAACCTAATATAAATTATATAATAATAATAATCTCTACCCTTAGATGTATATACAAAACCTAGAAAAGATTGCAATAAAAAATCCTGCTCCGTATTTGAAGTGATAAAGTTGATGGTGACCCTGAAACGCCGTTATGAAATTTTTGGTATGAAAATTTATAAAAAACATCTTTTATCGGAAATTTGGGAATAATTTTTTTGATATCATTTATAATAACAAATTTAAAAGGGCCATTTTCGGATTTTGTCGCATATCTCCGGAGCTAGACGAGATATTTAGAATTTCTGGTCCCTGTATTGTAGTTTTTATCTATCCCAAGTCATTTTTCTTGAGTGAATGTTATTTCATATACCATGAAAAATGGAAATCCTCTCATAAGCTTTGCACTGTATCTGATACCTGAATGTATCCTCCACCAAATTGTTTTTCATTTTGATGAATTCCAGTAAATCTCCGTTTGAAAACACCTAACAAAACCTTCATAAACGAAATAGGAAATTTTTCCACCAGCATTTCAGTTTGAAAACTAGTCATGAAAAACAGAGCCGAACAATGCATCGCTGGGTTTGAAACCTCGAAAAGTTATTTTATTTTTTTCATTCTATAAAGTCAGTTAATTGTGAAATTATTCCTTCGTCAGTGGTAATATTTTTGTTGAGTGAGATTCTCTACCGCTTTATGAAAGTTCGAATCGGTGGTGTGTGAAAAGATAAGGGTTTCTGTTGGTCATCGAAAGTGCTCTTGCTTGCGTCACGTAATTTAGAGAAAAGGCTATGGGCACAGGAATTGTGGAAACACCCTTGGGCCCGCCAAATGTGTTTCCTTGGAGGAAGGGTGATGCTCCAGATAGTCGAGTAGCTTGAATAATAGACCATTTCCATATTTGCTTGTTATACATTCGTTACCTCAGTGGAACATATTTTCTCTCGCCAATTTTTTCTGTCTAGATCCAAAACATTGATTTGGGAGGAGGAGATATAGTGAACTTTTTCCGAGGATGTCAAATATTTTTTTCATATTCCAAAAATACAGAATGAAGACATGAAAAAACATGCAACACTGTTTATCTTTTGCAAAATAATACAAGACATACGTAAGGTTATCTTCGAATGGGATTCCAGTTATCAAGAAAACACACAATAATATAAATGACATGTGAGTAGACAGACCAATTGATCGGATAAAATATGCATATAGACCGATAGTATCCAAAGAGACGTCCTACGATTCCTCAGTACAAGAGATAGAGGCTGCTCTTGAAAATAACATATTATTAGCAGCCTTCCTTTGGCGACAGCTCTCACGAAAGTGACTTGTCAAAGAAAATGGACAAAGCAGGCTGCAAATGGATAGGCTGTATGCTAAAAGAGTGAATGGAGGATGTCCTGAGGGAGCAGTCCCTTCTGTACTTAGAGAGGTACACTACACTGTATCGGAGTATACAGAGAGATTTGGTTAACATATCACAAGGCAAATTGGTATGGTTGACAAGGACGACAAGAAAGAATGGGATGATGGTTGATACTAAATAAGGCATAGCATAATAAAATAACCATCAAGTGGGTCCAGAGGTGTACAAAGGGTATTGTGGGCAATGAAACTGAAACTGCATTCACTGGTCTTGAACCAGTATTTGGGATATCAAAAACTGCTTCAGTAGGGGCCAGATGGAAAAAGTGACGGGATTACCCAGCTGTCACTGTGCCCTAAGGAAGCACACATATACAATCGGTGAATATAGAGAAGAACCTATATGTTGGTTGTGCATGGAAGGGAAGGGAACAGCCTTTTACATTTTTTTTATTGTGAAGCATCGTCTCATTGGAAATACAGACTCCTAGAACCATCCAAGGTAGAATTCCTTCAAGAAGGACCTAGTTAAGAAACTAATGACCTGATAAGTGCTACTGGTTTCTTCACATAAACGGCACAACCAAGAACACAAGAAGCCTCTGACTATTGGTGCCATGCTAATTAATCAATTAATAAATTCAACAAGGCGTGAAGACCTCCCCTGTCTCAGTACTGCAGGGTGCATACTCCTTTAGTTACTGACTACGAGGGTTTTTTGAGTAAGAGCCGTGCTTCTAGTATTGCCTGACTATGAGACTGAGGGTAAGGATAGCTGAAACGATGCTCGGACTCTGCACCTGATTCTAGAACAGTGATCCCAGTTTCTTTGGTTGTTCTTAATTATGACTAACATATTATCACTCCTCATTCCAAAAAACTATGTATTCATTCCCACCTTCACCTTGCATTGCAGAGTAAGAGGCGAGTGATTGTGTTCCAATCGGTCAGTTGATACAAAATTGATGGAAGGTGACGAGACTCCAAATAATTCTGGTTACTTAATGGTTGAATAGTTTCAAAATGCCTTTTTTCATGAAGCTTTGCCGATGCATTTGAACAATTTGATGATAAAATGAGTAAATGAATGAAGTGGTTTTCAATATCTGGCCTTTCTACACTAAACCTTGTGATATTGGGAGAAGCAAGGCTTCAAAACCTGAGCAATGAATGAGTTAAATCAGGACACATATCCATCAAGGACATAGTAGGTGAAGCCATTCTAGATATAAAAAAGGTAGAACGTGTCACGGGACACACGGTAGGAACTTTAGTTCCTTTCAAGCAAAAATTATGTAATACATCTGACGTTATAGACAAACAATTTCATTCCTCGGTGGTCGACTAGTAAGCAAACCAGACTCTCACGCGGTAGACCCCGGTTCGATTCCCCGTGAAGAAGTTTTTTTTCATTGTTAATTTCATTTTTAAATAATTATTCTGCTTGATAATAATAACGACAACAGGTAGACGTTTGACATATTTAGCAGAATATTCATTATTATAGATAATGGTACGGTACCCTTCATGAGGGAGTCCGACTGACAACATCTTCTTATAACAGCATCTTATATTTAAAAAGGGAAACCGTAGCATTATACAAATTGGACATTCAAGAACTGTACGTTTACCACAAAAAAATATTAGTAAAAACATAAATTGGAATTGTTAAATTTTCAATTTGGAGTTATATTACAGTTTATAGAAATTTTTATTTTCTAGATTTTTCTTCTGTGGGTCGTAGAAAAAATATGCTGTTCGACTCGTGTAGATTGTCCATATCGCAATTGAAAGATTGAGCACTCCGCCTACGGCGTCGTGCTCAAACTTCGTCCTCGTGCGATATGGCCATCATATCCACACTAGTTGCACGAACTACTATTTCTATCAAAATATGCCCTTTTACATTTAAAAACAAGCTGCCAAATGTCAAATCAATTTATCTATCCATTTTAAAGTTATCGTATTAAAACATTCATGTTTCCAAAATTTCAACACCCTGTATTTCGAAAAGTAAATGTGCTAGACCCCTTAATCCTCATATCATTTTGCCCAATTTTACGAAAGGAATCTACATGCAAACGTTGTAATTACCCTAAACGTTCGAGAAGATTATACCATTTTTTGCGCGATCGTATTGAAATAAATTCCGAATAAAATAATTTAAATTTCTTCGAAATGAACAAAATGTCAAAAGTGACATTCATACTTCTCGATCAGTTTAAAATAAATTTTGAATTTTGGTGAAATTGTTTTTATGCTATTCATTACTTTTCGACGTCTGAACGGTAAGTAAATCACCTACCGACGTGTTAAACTTAGAAACCAGTAAACACAACCTACCGTCCTGACAACCGATGCTGTAAATAAACAAAAAAGATCAATTGCGCGAGAAAAATTATGGAAATAATAGTAAAAATTTATCCGAACAAATTCAAGTAGATCACCAGCACTGCGAATACCAGCTTTGCATAGAATTTTAATATAGCATCGGTGGTTCAGTGGTAGAATGCTCGCCTTAGACGCGGGCGGCCTGGGTTCAATTCCCGGCCGAGGCATATGAATCGCTGCTTCGTAAAAGAGGAAGAGACTCAGGAGAGAGCACAAGCAAGGCACATAAAGAAGTAACGTAACATAACGTAACGTAACGGTCAGATCTTTTGCGTCGTGACCCCCGGTCGCCAAACATAACCTGACGTGAAGAACTGAAGTTCCAAAAACAGGCTATATGGATACTAAACTTCTTCGGTTCTAGATATAGATGTGGAGATACTTCACAGAAGCAATACGTAAGGCAAGACTGAGCGGACTGACGTTTCCTCTTGGAGAGACCTGGTTCACATACGAGTTAAAGACTAGGAAAGCAGAAGTATACCTATAGTAAAATGAGGCAAACAAAAATATTTTTCTTACCAGAATGTACCAGTATTAAACAAGAAAGGGCTAGACAGGCTTTGAATAGTCGCAAGGAAACATTCGGTTCAGTGGAGGATATCCAGAAAAAACTAACTGAACTGGCAGACCACACTGGTGCTTGAATATAACGATATATCTGAGAGCTGATGAGCTTGCGAGACGAGGTTAAGTAATAATCTATGTAACTAAAATCAGTCTTTGGGATGACACAGAAAGGGGTTCGAGACGAAATGCAAACAGTGTTGAATTCCTCAATTTTCACTCACAGTACATTATATTTTTGATGCAAATGGATAATGAATATACCACGAGAGACATAGGTACAGAAAGATTCTCTGAACATCACTATGAATACTATGTGTAAGTTGTTTATTGAATAGATGTGGAGGGCGCCATATTCAACTCAGTGATGTCACATAGCCATTTAATCAGTGGACGATCGGGGCGCACCTAAAAATACCTCATTTGTCAAACTTTGATAAGTAGTTTGGAAGTTATGAGAATGTTCCCCTATGAATATACATACATGATAGGTAAAAGACATAATAACCCTTTTTGCTTCACCGTAGCCGGGTGAAAACATCTTTTACTTGTGAATCACTTCAGGAGACAAAAAACTGATAACAGCAAATTATTTATTCTGCTAGGAATAATTTCAGTGTAAGTAAACAAGAAACACTTATTTATTCTCCAAATTCACCATCTTCTGGCGAATGATTCAACTTACATAAGCTTATAGAAGCCGCTTGACTGAAGTGGACCAGTCGTATAAAATATTCATTGGTGGGTGAGTTGAGGACAGAATATGAGATCCAGATTGGTTGCATAGAGACGCTTTTACAGACGTCAGTGGAATATTGGTGTAAGAGCGGTTTCGTAAACTTTATGCTGTTGATGTTTATACAAAAGACAGAAAACGTAAGTCCAATTTAAATATATCAATTTTCATTTCCTTGAGTGCTGCTCTTTACCTAAACTTTCGCGTATATAAATAAAAAATGATTTCTGTATCACATCATTTTTGACATCCTCCCTACAAAGCCGTTTCCAAAATTTTCTGTCGAACAAATTATGTTTTATTACGTGGCTTCTCCAAGTAGATATATCCCCTATTGAAAAAAAAAGTTTGCATATATAGACTTTCCAAAGAATGGGGTTTCACCCTAACAGAAGTTTATTTTCATGAAATATTGACCACATGAGGATAATGTTTTCTGTTTTTCAATACCTCATCTAAGCCAAACACATTATTATTTAGCTGAAGTGAAGAAATAATATGTTAGTACGAGGGTGAATTGAAAAGTCAGTTACTTGGAATTATGAGAGTCACTGATATTAACTGAAATAATGATTTGACATAATATAGATTAGGTACTGAGATTCTGAGGGAATCACTTATTTTCATATCCACATAGATAGCTTGACTGATATTCAAATTAGTTGATATATATATATATATGCTATAAATCATAAGAATGCTTTGAATGAAAACAACTGGCATCAGAAAAACTATTATTTTTGTTCACCCTACTATAACGAATGTAACATGCCGAATAATTCAAATTATCCGGAGTTTTTTTCAACGCATTGCTATTGGTTGCGACGTCGAAGAGTATGATGTTTTCGCAACTGCGCGTGCGTCCATGCCACTACCAACGGAGGTATACCACTAAAACAGCCAATACTTCCTTGTTCACTCAAGTTCTTCTACGTGTTTCTTCATATTTTTGGTTTATTTTGATTTGTCAGACTTTGTGGAATTTTGTTGGTGTCTATAATAAATTATAACAAACAACTAATAGCAGAACAACACAAATTTTGGGAATTCCAAGCAGTAGGTGAATATTTTCGACAGAAATCCTAGCAGAAAACGTATGGAAGACATTACGTAGTATAATTCCGATGTATTTTGGATACGAAAATGTTTTGAATTGTATTTTTATGAACATTGGAAACGAAATAAGCGTACTTTTTCCAGTTTTCAACGTCAAAAGAACTGGAGCAATCTCAATAGTTTGTGTAGATAAGTCGAGCATTTTTGGCTGACTCATCATTTCATCACAAATCGAAAATATAAGTTTAGCTGCTCTACTTTTTTAAAATTTCTTATTGGACTATCGATAACGAATCCAGATATATTGCCAATATTCGCATAAAAAATTACAGTGATTGCTCCTCACATATCATTGAGTAAAAGCACTTTTCATGCATTGCAAGACATGCAAAAATTATAATAATATATTATGTCTGTAGGTTTATTTCCGTTTCTTTAGGTGAATGAGCTTCTGAATAATATTCTCTGAGGTGAATCAAACAGTTTTGAATAAAATTGAAGGGATGAGGCTTTCCTTCAATGAAAATTCATACTAAACGATCGAATGGAACAATCCAATTCGTTCAAATCTACATTATATTCCAACCCATGTTCAGCTTGGAGTTCATTTTATCAAACCGTTTTATTTCCAAAATATCACCCATTTACAGCAGAAGTCGATTTTATGAAGCTCAACATCATAATACATTAAATATCCAGTTATCTACATGTAGGAACTTTCATTTCACATGTAGCCCAGTCAAAGCACACAAAACATCCGTGGAATGCCGCAAGAATTACAAAATACTTGAGAATTGATGGTTTTATTTGACGCCATATTGCGGTGGATCGAGTGTAGTGCTATATAGCGGCACGTATTGAAAGTAGGTACAAGGTAGAACACTGGGAAATCAGATACTGTGATTAGTGTACAGCTATCTACTTTTAACTCACTTGGTAATGTCAATGTTGCCATGTTTCAATTATAAACTAACTAGATATTCCAGAGTTACTTTAAAAAACCAAGATGCACACCTTGAATATCTTTGTGGTATTATGAATATTATGTTTTCGTGTACATTTTAAAATTATTAAGTTTATACATAATATACACTAGAAACAAGGTTTCTTACAATTGTGTACTTTATTTGTTTTAAGTTGAAAACAAATATTTATTATTTGCCACACTTCTATTATGGACAAAGATAAGTAAGTGTCACAATGTTACCAGCGCGTGGCCCTTTTGGAAAACTGAAACCATGGTATTGCTGGTATTGTGATACTCACTTATCTTTCTCCATAATAGAAGTGTGGCGATTGGCGAACAATAAATAGACAATGTTCCCAACTTAAAACAAACAAAATACACAACTTTTCCACTTTTATTAATATCACAAATATATTTAAGGTGTGTCTCGGGTTTCCACAGGAACACTGAAATATCTAGTTTGTTTATAATTGAAAGATGGCAACATTGATATTTTTAAGTGAGTTAAATGTAGATGGTTCCATATTAATTACCCTTAGTAGTTACCTATTTTTCTACCTCAGGTCTACTTTCGATAAGTGCCGCTAGATGGCACTACAATACGTTCCACACGATCCACTGCAGTATGGCGTCAGCTGAAACCATCAATTCAGAATTGAGTATTTGGAAGGGTTGTGATCAACATGAGAAAAACTTTACGATGCTAGGCATGCAATTTTCCGGAAAAACGCTAGGTACATTTTTGTTTTTTTGTTTTCCCCTCTAATTGTTTGAATAGTGAGAAAATGTTCGAATCCAAATTTGTAGCTAATACATTTATCCACAAAACTGTCTGAACATGTTATTTGTATCTGCATTATTTTCCAAAATATACGAAATTTTCCTAGTAGTATTTTTGAACATCAATATTCATGTTTTTTATTCCCCAGTAGTGAGTAAACAATGGAATTGAGAAAAAAATTTCCCAATGAAATGTGTTCCAAAATGGGGTATCTACAAATATATTGAAAAAAGTTTTCTATTAATGTGTTATCATTGATTTTCCACGTAAACCTCTACTAAAAAGTAGTTTTTTCCACAAAGACACATACGATTTTTCACGCTAACCTTCATTGAACCTTCATTTTTTTGACTCCACTCCATTTTCATTTTTGTTGTTAATATGTTATTATTGTTGTTGTTGTTATTATTACGCGGCAGCGCGTATAAGCCGCTCTCTCACCTGCTTTTTCACCTTTATTTGTGCTCCCTTCTCTCTCACCCAAGCCATAGGTGTGTTCTTCAGTATCGCAATCAGTTCTAAAAAGGTTTATTATAAAGCTCACAAATTTTAAGATAATATATTATGAACACTATAAAAAGTTATAGAAGATTTGCTGAAAGACGTCTGATTAAAGTATTTATTGTAAATAGTCTATTATTTAAAAGAATTGATATTTATAGAAAATACTTTTTAGTAGTTTTGAAAGTGGGCACTTCAAATTGTTCAGAGGTGAAGTTTCATTGAATTATATCAATTTCGAAAAAATATATAATTGAATGAAGTCTAAAAAAAAGTTAAATTAAGCATGCAAAAAAATAGATTTTTTGAAAGCATTTGTTTAAAATTCGAAATATTGATGGCTTTGCTTTTATAACGATAATATTTTATGCTCATTTGCAATGCTAAATCTAGAAGGAATTATCGCTGGGATGAGTAATTATTAAATAGGACTTATAATTGTTTTTTGACTTGTTAGCTCTACTTTTTTATAAATAAATTGATTTGACAGTTAGGAAATCTCCTTTTTCAAATTTGAAAGTATTTCTATCGGAAAGCTGAGATATTTCTCTACATTTTACATGTGTTTGTTTGAATCAATAATCCTAGCATAGCGTCGTCGATCAGAGAGATCAATTAAATAGTCACCTCGCTTTGTTATAAGTCATGACAGCACGAAATCAATAAAAGGCAATAAGATTCACTCAAGTACAACAAGGATACTATTATCAACACTACATGGGAGAGAGAGACAAGAATTGTTCGCGGTGTGAAACTGAAAACTAGATTAGTCCCCTCTACCAAAACAGATGGGCGTGTTCTCATTGCCCTTTCTACTTTTTACCGTTGTGTTGCCAAATGTGGAATTCAGAATTGATAGAGAATTGAAACAACGAATAGCAAAAGTTGGGAATAATTTTCATAGATGAGTATATCAGGCAACATAACTGTTAAAAGTGAGAAGAGCTCCTCCTGTTTCAGTAGAGGACACTGTTCTAATCATGAGTTTCACTTAGGGAACTATTCTTGTCTCTTTCTTTCAAGTGGTGTTGTCCATATAATTGATAAAAAATACTTATAGATGGGAGACTGACTCGTGGCGCCCTCTATTTGTACAGGTGGTGCCACCTTGAGAGTCCCGTCAGTACCTCAAACACAAATCAAATGGTTGTGAACTTCGCTAACAGCCGAAAAAGGAGATTCCTGTAATTTTACAGTTTTTGGCGGCATATTTAAAATTACTGTAATTTTACTTCACTCAACATTTTATTGATATTACAATAATAACAATCAAATAGTCAGGTGAAATTGAATAAAATGTCAGAAAATGGACCATATAATGCCTGAAGTGAGAAAAATAAAGCAATAATCATTAAGTTTATATATTTTTTCTACTCCTATACTTTATGTTGTTAATCAAGCTCCAATTTTCAGTTTCGTAATGGAACTCATTATAACACTGGTTTTCATTATAAAACTGAAAAATTGATCAATAAAAATCTAGATTCTCAAATACCCAAGTAGGCAGACCCAATATTTTCTGTAGAATGTTTGATAGTTTGACAGTGTTTTATGACAGTTCAAATCTTTTGCGTTAGTTTTTGAAAGAAATGTCGACCACCAGACCGAAAATACTTAATGACCAAGGCAAATACATCTTTAAACTTATTATTTTTGTTCACAATAATTTATTTAATATTGTATAACAGTAACATACTTATACGCTTTATGCTATCAGTTCAACCGTGGTCCCGTGGCGCAGTGAGTGAAGGCGCTGCATAAGGTTTTTTCGATCTGCCCATTCCGGGTTCGAGTCTCGCTAGTAGTACATTTTTTTATATATTTTTTTTTACATCAAATTTCTTAGTAGAAAAAATAGTATATGCAATGGTCATTAATACACTCGCATAAACCATATGAAGCACGCCCTTAGCTCGTTTCGTATCCCGGTTAATGCTTGTGTATCAATAACCATAATTACATGATCGTTGCATAATATACTATTATTGAATATAAAAATTATACAATGAATGGAACTTTTCTTTAATATTTCAATGACAAACATGAAAAAAAATGAATGTTAGGAATTCAACCACAAAGCTAGGAAGTTCAAAGCTGTATGGGAGAATAACTACTTCTGTCACTTTTCATTTAATGAGACATTGTTTTTTTATGAAGAGAGATCTTACCAGGTGCACCCCACATTGCAGTCTTTCACAAACTGGACTGGAAAAAACTGGACAAACTCACAATACACGTCGTAAAACTTTGGTCTGCAGTTGTCATGTTAGGATCATAGATAACACGTTAGGATATCAGCGCTGATATGTGAAAGAGTCTGCAACTACCACTAACGGCGTTACAGTTCTCACTACATAGAAATTAGTACTGACAGGACACCCTATGTGGCAGCACCCTCGCAGCTTCAGAGATCCCCTACCCTGGTGTTGTCTATATCATCCTTATCTTACTTAATGTAAATCGTACGATCTATTGAAGCTTTTTGCAATTTGTATATTTTAGTATGAGAAATATAGAGCCTTTTGGAACAATGAGAAATATGGCAACAGCTCGCTGTTTTGAGATAACCAATAGTTTAGAGACTGTCACTTTATTATATTCGATTTAAATTGGAATTAGGAATTACGTTTCATTGACTACATCATGGATGTTCAAGGATAAAGTGGAAATAAACAGAAAAAATGAGAAGAAAGAAGAAGTGAAAGGACCTGGAAGATTTGAATGAAATTATAAAAATGACAGTCTCCTATCATCTCAAAACAACCGCTATTATATCTTTCACTGGAGCTTACTGAAGCGAGTTTCCGAAAAGGCCCATACACTTCTGAGTTATTAATGCTTGCCGCTGATTTCGGACACGAATTTCAGTCGTGTTAATTCCAAAATACGAGCCATTGTACCAATTTTTGCTCTGTCTTTTAATTATTGTATATGACCTGTGAAGTACACACCTGTTTTTGGGAAAAACCTAAAATAAACATGCAAACTGAGCGGTTGTTTATTCCACTGAATCAATTGCAGAAAACTGTGAACATGAGATTTAATATTTATTCAACCAACAAGTGTATTGATGAGGACTATCAATAATAGATATAGTTTAACGCGCCAGTGAAGCGAGCGCGTTGATGATTGGAAATCGCCCTTTTAATAGACACTTTTAGCTTGTCATAAGTTATTACACGTATCCGTATCCTTATTGGAGTAACGTTGACGTGAAGAAATTGTCAAGAAAACTTTTTTAGCAAGAAACATATCGCTTCGTTCTGTTTTTAATTGTATGCCATCAAAGTTTTTTCATTTTACCTTTTTATATATTTGTAAAACGTAGAATAGGGGCGATATTAAATAATTCATTGCTGCTAGACGAGGAAGATGATGTGATATAGCACTAATAGCACGGAATACTGACTTTGGTCGGGATACGGAGACGTTTAAGTATACGGAGTAGGTACGTAACAATACGTTCTACGCATCGTATCGGCTTAGACGTAACGGGTCCACACATGCGCAGTTCGTTACGGATACGTCAGAAATTCAAGAGAAGCTGGAGGTCTCTAATACTCGTTTCAGTTACAAAACTTTTTGATCGACTGTACAAGACAGTAGAATATTTTAAAACTAAGAATATTTATGGACTATGCCATAATAATGTCTATGACAAGTCGGCCATATTGCTGTGAAGTGTAATGGATGATAGCAATTATGCAATTTTGTAACTAATGTCAGTGTGATGCCCATAAAATAGAGCAATGCTGTCAGATATATTTTCTGAAATTGTTGGGGTCACAATACAAATGTTCCCATTACTTCAGTAAACTGCTAGTTCGTGATGTTCTCAGAAAGCTAGTTTGGGAATAAAAAACATGATATAAATCTATTAGTATGCCTTGATATAAGTCGCTAGAAATTGCTGGGAAGAGAGAAATCGATTAAAACAACTTTATGTATGCCCACTATATTTAAAAAAAATTTGTACATCTGGCAACGCAGCTCCAGGTGTAAACAACAATCCAATCATCGAGTACAGTATTGTTTATAATATAACAAAGTAACGGGTAACTAAGGTCGACCACTGTAACATACAAAATTTTAGCTTTGAGGATGCCTAGCGCTCTTACCAAAACAGTTGTATTGTTTTTTATTCAGGGGCGTGTGTAAATTTTGTCTTAAAGAAATATTATAATAATAGTATCTATTTCTTAATCGAGTGAGTTTAGTGAATTGATATCAATATAATATTTATTTGTTCGTGGACATTAGGGTGAGTTTTATGAATATAATTTATTTGTAATTAATTGGAATGTTATTCTGGTTCAAGATGATGCGCTGGAATCTAATAATTTGGCGCCACAAAAAAATTACCAAATGACTTAGCAATTAATGATAATATTGATAGGGCCGAATTTGAAAACAAAGATTTACATGTTCAGTGTCAACGCATTGTTATAAATACGTACGCGTGTTTGAAAACGTCACGAATTGACGAAAATCGGGTTCACAACGATTCATAAACTAGTTAAACTAGGCACTGTTACAGATCATTCTCCAAAGCGAAAACGAACAAATCAAAAACTGAGTTAGAATGACATTGACAATGCTGCTAAACATGTTATTGAACGGATTGTTCACGGGTTTTACCTACGCCCCCCCTGTAATCAGGAAATAACACACAGTCGGAATTAATGTAATGATGTCTATTACGCACGGTAAGAAAAACGCACAGCTGTAAAGTAAATCGTACGGCTTCCCTAGCAACATCTTAGCAACTGTCAATAGACGTCACCATTTTATTCAAAATTTACTATTTGAAAACATTCGATATGGCCACGTTTAACTATTGAAATCCCAAGTATGTATTGATTATAATTGAAATAGACTGTAACCGCCCAAATTGGTCGATAGAGAAAACGACCTATGGGTTACAGGTTACAGTCCAGATGTTCAGGTGACAACCTTTCAGGCCTTCAACTAACTCAGTCAGCGAGAGGGAGTGAGTCAAACTTCACTATTTCACAATTTCCCAAACTCACCACAATATTATATATTCGTGACTAATGTACAGGGTGATTCATTAGTGCGATAAAGTCCAATATCTTGTAAATAGTTAAAGATATTTGAATGAAATTTTGACTGATTGTTCAACGTCAAGTTATAAGAATGGATCACGCCAATTTCAAAATGTATGTAAAAATATTACAATATACATATTAAAGTTAAGTGAATGGATTATGCCAATTCCAAAACCATTCCTGTACCAATCACTTGACCAACTTCCAAACAATCACTCGAAAACAGCTGAGTTGGTAGTTTGGAGGTATAACACCCTGGCCCAATACTCAAACCAACTGAGCCGATACTTGAGGTACTACTTGGCCCATTACTCGAACCAACTGAGCCGATACTTGGGGTACTACTTGGCCCAATACTAGAACCCTTAAAATATAAACCTAAATTACCAAACTATTCCGTACTTACGGTGTTCCAAAACAAAAAATAAAATCCTAACATAACTAAGTGACTTATCTCACTAGGTAAATTTTCTTCCCCCCATGATTTCGTGAAACAAAAATAGATGAATGTGGTTAAGCCAACCCCTTAGAACGAATAGAATCGTAAGATGAAAATAAAACATTACTGTAATTAAATAATAAAAATAGAATCTCAAATGAATTATCTTGTAACAAATGGGTTTAAACCACTAATTTACAATGGTTTCCATTATATATACTGAATCTCAACTAAACGTATACAACTTATGTGATATCAAAGAAATTTCCCACTAAATAGTAGCTTTAAAACTATATGGTTTTAACAATCTCCAACCGCTATATAGGAAACTCTCACATAATAAATAGCAACTATCAAATCCATGATATTGTATGTTGGTATAAGATTGAACTACCTCGATACTTTCTGAATTTCTTACATCACTCTCCGCTAATACGGCTTGAGTTTATCCAAGTATACACATATGAACCAAGGAAAGTAATGAGTTGGAATAGTAACGATAAAATGAGTTTAAACAAATGATATGAAAAGAAAATGGTTGAGTAGGGGTTACAACCACATATGTATCTGAAGGATACTCCAAACAATAAAACCAAAAAAAACATACCTTCTTCCCCGAAGGGTTTCGACAAAAAAAACAAAGTATTGTCCACTATTAATACAGAGGTTTCTCCAACATAAATATCTCTGCCCTAGAGCCTGAATCCATAATTTCCATAATTATTCAAATCCACAGCGTGGGTAGAGTGTGGTTCACCACAAAAATCCAGCAATCCCTCTGGTCCCAAAAATTTTTTACATTCCAACACTCCACTAAATCAGCGAAATGAAAATTAAAGCCCGAAACATCGGATGGTCAGCACATACCATACATTTTTAGAGATTTTCTATCTCGCCATCTCACCTTCAACGTGACTTCATCAAAAGTGCCTCTTCCTTCTCTTCCCACCGGAAGCCAACCTTTCAAATGTCACACCCATCAAATGTCAATCATCTGATCACCATAATTTCCCAAATAAATCCCACAGCCACCATGTGACTAGGATATATAACATATAACTATGTACAAAATCCCCAAGAAGATTACCCAACTTACTTGAAATTACTAACAACCTAATAAATACAGCAAACGCTTTATGGATAGATGTAAAAACCGTTCCTGTTGACATCCGGGGCCTCCACATCGTTGGTCGAACATCCATAACTTGACGCGAGATCGTAGAAAAATAACATTCGTTTTGTCTGAAATACAAGATTGTGAAGTTAGTCCTGGGGTACGATTTACAGAAGATTTCACTCCATGCACTCTCAGGAGGGCTATCGTGGGTACATGAAGAAATACGATCTACCATACTAAAGTCTCAAGAACACCCAAAACAGTACTTCCCGACACGTGAGTTATAGTCATTGACCCTTATAACTGCCTGTTATAATAATTGAACCCAACACCCGGATATGAGTAAAAGGAGAAATGCTTATTCTGCTTATTTTGCTATATGCAATATTTGCTTATATGTTTTTTATTTAATTTAATTCAGTCTGATTTTTATATTCATTGTCGTAACATTAAACTTATATTCTAATTTACCAGTTTTTTAATTAGTGTTGTATTTAGAACAATAAAAGTTGTTTTAAAAAATAAAGTTTTTTGAGAAAGAAATTCAAGTGGCGCAGTCAGTAGGATTTTCGTCAGGAAATCTATCGTAGATAAACCGTGAGTTTCAACTCTTTGGACGAAAACCAGAATCAACTTCAAGTTCCAGTTCCTAAGGAATCCATCGAGGAAGCCAAGGACAGATAATAGAAAAGGTCTATTGCAACAAAAAGAGCACATATGTGGTAAGAATTTTTTTCATGTCAGACTCCTCTTCTAACGACGAATCCTTTAGCGAAATCGACAGTTGTGAAGAGTTAGATTTTATTGATAATTTTAAACATTTAACTATAATGGCACCACCAGTTTTAGACATTAAAAATTTGTCAATTATCCCAAATTTTGATGGGAACATAAATAAATTACATCGTTTCATAAATGCTTCCGAATCAATTTTACGTTACTATTTAGATAGTGAAAATATCGGTAATTTTCAAAATACCTTACTTCTTAATGGTATATTGAATAAATTAGAAGGTAAAGCCGAAGAAATAGTAGCGATAACTGGCGCTAAAACTTGGAATGATATAAAAAATGCTTTAGTTTTAAATTTTGGTGATCATAGAGACGAGAATTGTTTGAATCAAGATTTAGTTAATATAAGACAGCGTAATAGTGAATCTCCTTACGTATTTCATGAAAGAATTTTAAGTTTGCTTAATTCAATTTGTAATTATATAGATTTACACTATGAAAATGCAGAACGTGAATCAAAGAGAAATTTTTCCATCAAACAAGCGCTTAAGTCATTTTTAGCTGGTTTAAAGGAACCATTAGGGCCTATTATTCGTGCTATGAGACCAAATACACTAGAACAAGCGATTCAGTTTATTAGAGAGGAGGATAATATTAAATACTATCAGAGAAATCAAAATTTTGGTAATGTTTATTTTAATAATACTATTCAGAAGTATCCCAACCAACCCAATATCCCAAGCCAATCTCAACATTTTCAACAAACACACCAACAAAATTTTCAACAAACACCCCAACAGAATTTTCAAACACCCCAACAATTTCAATTAACTACGTCTCAAATGACAAATAATTATTCACCTCAATTTCCCAGAGGACCAATACAAATGCAACGTAACCCAAATCCACCAAATCCTAGATATCCAACCAATTCACAAGTTTTTGGTAAACCTCCAAACGATTGGAAACCAAATCCAAATAACGTTCAACCAAAACCCGTTCCTATGTCTGTTTCAACAAGAAACACCACACCTCAATTCCGACATACTGATAATTTCCAAAATTTCAATCAAAAACCTAATTTCCATTCTGAAGAGTTATTTAACGCAGAAGTTTCTTATGAACAAATAGATATAGAAAATGATACTTCAAATTTTGAGGAAACAAATAACGATGACAATTTTGAATATGCAGATGAGGACAATTATGAAGATTTTCAGGAAAACTCAAATTGCATACGAAATGACTTAATAGAACTTAATATTTTCACAGACAAAACAGAATTACCCTACATTCAAATCTCCAATCCCCCTATTAAACTACTAATAGATACTGGTGCAACAAAATCTTTTCTGAAACCTGAACTTGCCGAAAAATTTTTTAAAGATAAAATTTTCAGAGAACCTTTTACAGTTTCAACAGCATTTCAGACATCAAGTCATCAAAATTGTGCAATTATTCCAATATTTTCTGAATTTAATAAAAATGATAATCTTAAGTTTCATCTTTTCAATTTTCACGAGATTTTTGATGGTCTTATAGGACTTGATAATATAAAATTATTAAAAGCACACTTAAATTTTGTAAATTCACAGTTAATTACTCCCGAAACTATTTTACCAATTTATTATCTAGAAAGTAATCCCACCATTTTTAAGAGGAAAATTGATCCTTTCACTTGTATTTTGGCCAAAGTACCTGTTTCCCAAATAGAAGGAGACATTCTTATTTCTAAACAAATAATAAAAAACTGCGAAATTCCGTCTACTTTTTCACACGCAAATAATGGCACAGCTTTGGTAGAAATCCGTAACAATACAAATGACGAAATTATTTTTCCTTTATCTAAGCCATTACAAACTACACCCTTTGAAAATACTTGCTCTGACTTAATTCACATTGACATCCTACCAGACGAAACACATAACCCATTACAATACGAACCTGGCATTGACATATATAAAAAGAATAAAACACAAACTAGGAACAAACTTAACCCAAAACCTTATAAAACAACAACCCTCCTTGACAAGGGGATAAAAATAAAAACAAATAAAAATAAACTTTCACATAAACAAAATCTTAAAAGACCAAAAGCTAATCAGAAAAAATTGTTACAGGGCGCTACTAGTCCTTCCAGTCCTATTCCTTCCACTAGTAAAGGGTCAAGAGATCCTGATCACTAATTTAAATAATAATCCTGGAATCCTTCCGTATAAACTAGGCACAGCAAAATTAAAAGCAAGTGTTCATACTTTTCTTCATTATTATGATTTATCTCCTATAGGTAAAGAAATTGAAACTTTAAAAAATGCATATAATAACGTAACATTAGCGATTCAATCAGGGCTCAGTCACCCTTATTTTCAAGAGCTCGATTATTTTGATCGTGCCCTTCTTTATCAAGTAAGATCTGCTGAACAAAAATTCCACTCTCTAATGCCATCGTCTAGAGTAAAAAGAGGTCTCATTAACGGATTAGGCTCAGTAATTAAAAGTATCTCGGGTAATCTTGATGCAGATGATGCATCGTACTATGATCA
Organism: Galerucella calmariensis; assembly: GCA_910591675.1. Classification (NCBI taxonomy): domain Eukaryota; kingdom Metazoa; phylum Arthropoda; class Insecta; order Coleoptera; family Chrysomelidae; genus Galerucella; species Galerucella calmariensis. The sequence continues at coordinate 75,491 of CAJUYG010000740.1, forward strand.
AGCAATATTTGATTTACAAAATAATGAAAAAGAAATCGTGCAAAAACTTAATCAGCAAATTTCACTGACAACTGACATTATTGGAAATTTTAATGATACAGTATCACTTATAAAGAGTAATCAAGAAACAATATTTTCTGGAATACAGACAATACGTAATTCACTAAATACATTCATATTTCAATTCAACGATTACATGCAAACTCGAAATGTTTTAGGTCAATTAAATGTTAACTTTAATACTATTTTACATCTCTTAAGTCATATAGAAAATGCTGTAACCTTAGCTAGATTAGGAGTTTTACACACTAGTATAGTAGATATAAACGAAATGGATTCTATATAGTCCGGTCTATTTACACATTCAAGGTTACATAAATTCCCAACCAGCTGAAAATTGGCATAGTTGTTCTAAATATCATTATAAAGGAAACCTCAAAAGTCCTCATCGATCCGAGGTGTGCTAAAAATTTGGCACGGGGTCAAAGGTCAAAAAAATTAGTATTTTGTGATTTTTAGCGAAACGGTGAGTTTTTTCGCAAAATTACTCCAGTACAGAATTGTAGATCACAAAATTCTTTACAAAAAATGTATGAATAATTTTTTTCCAAAAGCCACCATTTTGGAGATATAACGCTTTGAAAAGTTGGATCAGTCGTAATCCCCTTATTTTGCACACTGCTGAGATTTTGTATGTTTTAAAACTATTGGAAAATAATATTGTACATAATAGTTGGTAGAAATAACGGCGGAGTAATAAAAAATGAAATAGTTAAAATATAAAGCTACTCGTCTGATTCATAATTTTCTAAGATTACTGTTTCTTCTTCTTGATCTTCTTCTCGTTCTTCTTCCTGTTCGTCCTCTTGTTCTTCTTCTTCTTCCATTTCACACGTAAACTGTCCCGGTAGCGATTCCTGATGGGTATCGAATGAATCTTCGAGAGTTGGTGACTCAACATTCGAGCATGATAGGCCTTGACAGTGTGTGCATGCCAGGGAACAAAACAGTCCAACTTTTTTGCAACTACATTTTGCACTACATCCTTTTTTGCAGTTGCAAAATATTTTGTTGAGAAGTTTCTCAGGTGCTGGTGGTAGTAAAGTTTGAACTGGCTCTAGTGTATTTTCGACCAACTTCCAACCCCAGTCTTTAGGGTCCAGCTGATTACCAAGCCACACTTGAACTTGATAATATACCCGAAACAGATGTTGGTGAGCAGCTACTGAGGTTGGAGGAAGAGAAGCTAAGTTGACTTGTTTTTTGTTACGCGTATTTTTAATGAAATATGTGTATCGCAACTTATCTAAACAAGTCGTTTTTTTAGGAGCTCCGTACATAGCAAGAAGAAATTGAACTCCATTGGTGATTACGTGTTGTTGAGTTGAATTACAATTTTTAAAAACTTCAGCACATTGTAGTAAATCTTTTTTTTCAAACATTTTGAAAACCGTAGTTTCTCCTCTTCTGTAAAAAGCAGATGTTGTATCGCAACCAGTTATTGCGTGTAGAAATAATATATGATCCTGACATTTAGGAAAAGTATATAAACTTTTTGATGAGTATATTTTTGATTGATTTTGGGCTTTTCCGGGTTTAAAAAAATAAATAATTTTTTCAGTTGGAGTTCGAGCAGTAAGTAAGACGAGTAAATCAACATCCTCACCAACAACAACAGTTGTATTTGTCACACTAGATTGCTCTATCGCTGTCTCAATAATAAGTACATCAGCATCATTATTATAACACCTTTAGTGACGTTTATATGTGGCGTACGTGTGCAAAATAAGGGGATCACGACTGATCCAACTTTTCAAAGCGTTATATCTCCAAAATGGTGGCTTTTGGGAAAAAAATTATCGAAACATTTTTTGTAGAGAATTTTGTGATCTACAATTTTGTACTGGAGTAATTTTGCGAAAAAACTCACCGTTTCGCTAAAAATCGCAAAATACTAATTTTTTTGACCTTTGACCCCGTGCCAAATTTTTAGCACACCTCGGATCGATGAGGACTTTTGAGGTTTTCTTTATAATGATATTTAGTACAACTATGCCAATTTTCAGCTGGTTGGGAATTTATGTAACCTTCCCCCTCATTTTAGGCTTAAATTGACCGGATTAATAATTGATACAGTATTAAAGTATCACTCTAGAAATGAAATAATTTTTCCAAATATAAGCAATGATACGCATAGATATTATGAAATTTTAAAAACTGAAGCGTACTACTCTGATACAAAAATCGTTTTCGCTGTTCACTTTCCTATTGTTTATCCTGAAACCTTTTCATATTATCATCTTTTTTCCATCCCTACAACAAACCACACAACTATTATACCTCGCAACACCTTTCTGACCATGAACGAAAATTATTACCAATATCACTCGATGCCCTGCCTAGACCTGAAGCCAAACTATTATTGTCCCGATGGAAGTTTGTCTGTAGGAGCCGAAGAAGAAGATTGGATTTTCCAGTTACTTCAGCTTCAGTCAAATCCAAAAAACTGCCAAAGTATTCCTATCAAAATTTCGAAGAACGTAATCCAGCCAATTGATGATTCACATTATATAGCCATTTTCGTTAATCAAACTAAAATTAAAACAATATGTACAAGTACTGACTTTTCCACCCTAAAAGGAAATTTTTTGATATCTGTTCCATATCAGTGTAAATTTCTGGTAGAAAAACAACAGTATATCAATCAACAATTGATTTCAAGAGGCCAGCCATTACTACTTCCCGAATTGAGAGTTTCCTACAATGAAAAAGAAGAAAGTGTTCAAGAAATTTCCTTAGAGACAGTTCCCTTGGATAAAATTCACAAACTTCTTAATAAACAAAGTGAAATCCAGCCTATAGTGTTAAAACATTCACAAAAGACTTCTATTAATTATAGTAATATAGTAATTTTTATTTTAATAGTAGTTAGTGTTCTTTGGATAGTAGTTAGCCATATCGTAAAAAGAAAAATCAAGAGAAGCAATCCACCCATCAAAGAAGATAAACCGAGAGAAGAAGTAAAATTAGAAGAGCGGCCGGAGGCAAGTCCTAGGGCATTTTTCACTCCATGAAACATGCCAGAATCTTAGAAGGGAGGAGTTATAGTCATTGACCCTTATAACTGCCTGTTATAATAATTGAACCCAACACCCGGATATGAGTAAAAGGAGAAATGCTTATTCTGCTTATTTTGCTATTCACAATATTTGCTTATATGTTTTTTATTTAAATTAATTCAGTCTGATTTTTATATTCATTGTCGTAACATTAAACTTATATTCTAATTCACCAGTTTTTTAATTAGTGTTGTATTTAGAACAATAAAAGTTGTTTTTAAAAATAAAGTTTTTTGAGAAAGAAACTTAAGTTATTACTTCGCCATTTTATCGATGCAAACAAAAGAAGCGACGGATAGGAGCAGTCATATTTCACCCGTGATTGCTGTTCACAACCATCACTCTCCGAAGTTGACACTATGATATCTGACAGATCAGGAAATAAACTATACAAACGTGAGATTATTGATTTTGAAGGAAATAAACGATTTTACCTGACGATGACAATTAAGTTTAGGAATACTTTAAAAATAAATTCACACGAATTTCCAGCAAGCGTAATTCTTGTACCAAGGTGAGTGGAAACCTAACGTATAATAATATATTGCACTACGACAAATGTATTCACATCAATAAAATGGTTACATGATCAAATCAATGAATACGGTTTATAGTGGTATATTTATGTGGAGTTACAAACCAAACCATGAAATATCGTCCTTTTGAAGCCATCCCGTAACCCATATCTGGATCCAAAGTTCTAGTTAAGTAGCATACTAGGTTCTACGAATAAAACTTGTCTGCCACATCTTCGTCTAAGCCGATATACCCCAGCCCACAAAGCATATATCCAGGATAACACGCTAAAAACTACCACATAACTCCTCCCACACAAAATAACGGCGACTACAGCTTCCACCACTATAAATATAACAAATAACCATTTTTATTCCTACTACAACTACAATCTAAAAGCAGGACCGCGCGCAAACCGTTTCAAGACATGAAAATTGAAGTTTACCAAGCACCTCTAATAATGTTACTATTGTTTCTTATACTTCAACAAGCAAAGGAAGCGATTTATGATTTGTGGTTGATAACTGTATTGTTACTATAAACAATTATTATAATAACTGAAATTATGGAATTCAATGTTATACAATAAAATTATTAAAAATATCTAATTTTGATGTTGTTCCAGTATTATCAATAATAAGATTATAAATACAAGTACAAGTAGATCGTAGGTAAAGTATAGTAGGTAGCTCGTTTTTGAAGCATTTTTTCTACGCCCATGTCTGTAAACGTCAAAAATCGCACTGTCAACATTCCTTGTAAATGACATTTAACAATAACATGCACGTAGAGAGATCTCATAACATACACGTGCGTTTTGAAAGGAAAACTCAAACTTACTGGTTTAATACAACTAAATGCCGATAAATGTGTAGCTAGTTTGAGCCGAATGTAGACAAATTTGGTTACCAATGTTAGAAAGAGAAATTTCCAATAATCAATTACCTGCGTTATCAGGATAGCATCATAAGTTTTTATCCAGGTTTTCTTATGATTTGTCATTGGAATAGTTGTTAATCGATACACACTTCAATACACAAAATCACCAAACTGAGTTATACATATTTTGGAAACAAAAATAATCATACACAAAAAAGTAACAACAAACGCGTTTTATTAACAACGTTTCCAAAATAAGCGAAAAAAGCGCTATCCTAATAAAAACCGTTCCTGGAACGTGCACTTCACTGGATTCCATTTCTAGTAGACTATTATATCGTTAGAATGTCATAAAATGGAATATTTATTTCACATTTTACCAGAGATGTGATCTACTATGAATGGACCTCAATGAAATTTGACAACAAAGTTTTGTAGTCTTAAACTTCAAAATATCATTGATTGTCTATAGTTGTCATATTTTTTTCGTTGTGTCAGATAGGGACCAAGAATTATTTTATTACTAGTTAATCTTGACAAAGTAGCTGAACGCTACCAAAACGTCGAAATAAAAAATTGAAAACATTATTGTGGTTTGATTCCCAGAAAATAAGAGGAAATAATAAGTAATGCCACAAGGAACTTACAGAAGGTGGTTTAATTGAATTACAATCAAATTTTCATTCACGTACTACTTAATTTGGTTTATTCACATACTTTTAATCAATAAAAAAACATAAAAGCTTCAAGCATTGGAGAAATACATTTTAGTTTAAAAGAGTGATGCCCCTAAATGTCGGCAATACATTATACAATTTTTAAAAAAAATAATACGCGTTTCCTTGATATGGAAATAAGCGTCATCTCATTTATGCTGTGGGAGTTTTCTATTCCTTCAAGGGGATTAAAAATATGGGTCATCACATTAACATTAGTTACGCTATACTCGCGAATGGTATACTATAATTATTCATCTGCAACTATCAGGAAAAAAACACAATATAAATTCAATAACATGTATTATTAATTTTTGTCAACATGATAATTATAGTAGATAGTAATATTATTACAGTTATTGGAAGCTAGAGGTGAATTATCTTCACCCGTCATATTTATAAGTGGTACTTATACTTCAGCAAAATACACCATTAACACATTTTTAGAAAAAGAAGTGGCTTTTTGCGTTGACTTCCAAGACATGAAACTCTTGTATGCTGCATCATACTTCCCCTTTAATTTTGTAGATAGCAAATTTTCTGTTGTGCTTGCGGCTAACTCCAATATGAAGAGTATTGCTATGCGTTTCGACTTCATCAAAAGCACTTGTACACATCGCGTCATATAAAACTGGTACAACTATTATAATCCAAAATAGTGTTTTTGTAGCTGTGTAAATTGATCTTTTAAAAATTGTCAATGCTAAACCAGCTGTTATGGTATAATTTCTAGGGCAGTGATGCCAGCTCAACAAAAATGTTAGTATATGTAATGATGAAATTAAATTTTGTAAAGCAATAAAACAAATTGGAAAAAAGAAAAATCTATTATATCATTTATACACAAACAGTAACCAGCTTAAATTTAGAAATAGTGTGATATTGTAATAAATACAAAAGTATTACATTTTTACAGGCTCGAATATTTTTTTAAATAAAATTTGGTTGGTTAATTAGATGACTGATTTAAAAAAATGTGAGACAAGGATCAAACTCTTGTAGGAAAAATTGGAAAAGGAAGACCAGTTTTAACTAGAATAGATTACCTATGGTATTCATCTTGAACGCGCAACAAAGAGAACTCAAGATAGGAATTCGCAAAATGTCACAAAATTATCAGTGTTTGTAAAATCGAATGTCATAGCTAAAGCAGCTTCGCACCTCCTACTCGCGCCAATCTAATCTCGCGCCTCCATCGAACTATCAATATTATTCAATTAATATGAGTAAGAACTGTCATCACTTGTCAATATTCTTATGTAATCCATAGATTATGTGATAGTAGTTTACAATGTTTGCCCGACAACCAACTGACTCACGCTACATGCCAAACCACAAACCAACTCCAGCTGATCGGGGTTTTCATGGAAACGATGGGTGGTTCAAAAAGTGGGAGTATTCCATTATAAAGGTTTCTAGATTCGAAGGACCATGTAACGTTAAAAATTGCTCACCAGGCCTATAGTTATATAGTGTGGTACGCCTAACTTATGGAGAGGAACGCTGAATTTGGTTGTAGAGAGGGAAGGAGTGCTTTGATAATTGTCGACAAGATTGCTGGATACTATTGGTCCTTGTACTGGTGGCCTTTTTTGTTGGGAGTTTGAAGGCCGACCACGTGAAGTAGTTACTGCCACGTTGAGTGACTAAATATCAAACATTGGTTCATGGTAATTAGGTGCCACCGTTGATTTGAATTGGGCAATGATCCATAATTTTCATGGGATTCCACGGATGTGAAACATAAGGTTGGATCTCGTTGACAATTGAGTTTGAAGAATTCAATTATCCGGATAAATAGGTATATACAATGTTTACGTATTTACTGACAGTTTTTTTGAATCTAGTAATTCCATAGTCAGCAAATATAATTGGGACTAAATGATAACACGTGGAGTTAGGTAGCTTTTGTTAGACTTGTAGGAAAAACCTAAGTGTTTTTTTTGGTTAATTGAAAAGCTCACACCTACCGTTATTGTTAAATTAGTAGTTTGGATCAGATTTTATACTGTTAAGAGTCGAATAGTGAGAATATTTGCAAGTTTGGGGTCATTATAATAGGATTGATGTAATGAAGTGTTACAGGGGGATGTCGAAGAATCAATCTCATACTGTTGGCTAATTAATTAATTTTTCCTACATGGGTTTTGATCCCATTTTGGTTCTTTCATCCGCGGGCCGTGAAGTTGCAGCCACTTCTGCAACTGGCATTTTATTAGAAGTATTACCTGGCTACTCAATTCGATCAAAGGCAGGAGAGTTAAAATTTTTTTGGAAGCATCGACAACGAGGGATTCGACTACCTGTTCACCGGGATAACTTGTAAAAGTAGTTTCTTATTTATTTCCATTTGCTATCAACCTTTGCTAATATTTCTCTACCCTGACTATTACCTTTTGTTTTTTTGCTGCAACCAGTATGAATTTTATAGATCCAACATATTTAACTAAATAGTTGTTTCTCCTTTCGCTCTTTCATACTTGAAAAAGTTTTTCTTGTTTCTTGTTTCATAACTTCACTTTTTCCTATGTACATTTTTAATTTAAAATATTCAATTGATTAATATTTTTTCTTTTTCTTGTATAAAAAAAATTCTATGATTTTGTAATTTCTGGTATGTGATACCTTATAATGAATGACATTTTGGTATATCACAGTAAACTCCGTGAAGTTTGCATATTGACTTGCGCAGGAGCCAAAATCGGTCTTGTTCATCTATGTCGCCTCGTAACGACCGTCTCATAGCATTGGCGTTACAAGCGATGTTTCATGCTATTTTATTATTCACATTTGAGGCAATCATTTATTGTCGAATATTTTTGATTATTTTTCAAACGATCCTGTCAGACAATCGTGATGAGAAAAAACATCAAATCAACCAATGGCATCAGAATCACACTGATAATTTTTCACTGAACATAGTAACCAATCTTATTACTCAATTTTCAGTCATGTGTCAAATTTCATCCAATCACCAGAGAATATTACCCTCCTGTATTAAAAATCCCACATGAAGCGGGATCTTATAGCGATAAGATGCCGCTAACTATCGATAAGATCCCGCTGGCTATAAAAAATTTCCCTGTAGGTCCGTAACTATAGTAACGAGTGTTAAAATTGCGCATTTGTCATTGTGACATTTTAAAATTCGTTTAAATGTCGCGATTTGGACAAGATTCTCTAAGTGCATCAATATTACCGATAATTTTTTGTGAAAGGATGGTGTCTAATAACTGCATTAGTTTATTGTCATATTATTGCAAAATATGAAAATAACCGAATGCAGTTTTCACTGACAACATGCTTGGATAAAAAATTATCAGATCTATTTTGATGCACGAGTGTAATTCGGTAGAATATTTCTCGAGTAGAAGGAATAAAATTATTGTATTTCTAATTTACTCTCGGTCACTTACACTTACAACCGTACTTTCCATTTTCATTCATAAAATTGGAATTGTTAAATATTGTTCGAATAAAGGTTTTGACGTTACAAAGTACTCCTGTCAGAACAAAAATGAAAAAATTGTCATTTAGACTTGGTTTCTCTAGTTGTTGATGTTGCCATGGTAACTTTAAAAAACGCGCGTTTTTGAAAGTTTGATTTGAACACGTGAGGCGTGCTTCAAATAGGTGAAACGGTTTCACCAATGAAAAAACATTTTTAGCTTGACATTTACCCAACTGTAATATACAGGGTGTAGCAAAAAGGCAGGTCATAAATCATACCACATATTATGGGGCTAAAAATAACTCGATCCAACCCAAGTTACCAAATTAAAATTGATTTTTTCAAATATTTCGGCAGTTGTTGGACATATTATAATGAAAGTTGACAAGTGGCTTCCTTATGATTAGAGCATCTTAAACAAAATTGAGGAATTATTGCACCCCGTTAAAAATTTATGGGAGTTGAGATCCCCTAAACACCCCCAACATTTTTGTGTACGTTACAATTTAATGCTTATTGTGGCACCATTATCCAAACACATCATTTTTGAAACTTTTTTGCTCCCTAGTACTTTTAACAATTATTATCAGTTTTTATCGAGATACGGCCTATTTTTCATTATGCTTCAAAAATTTCGAATGTCGAACAACTGTCGAAATATTTGAAAAAATCAATTTTCATTTGGTAACTTCGAAGGATTGTAACTTTTTTCGCATGCACATTTGTACTAGGGTAACTTGGGTTAGATCGAGTTATTTTCAGCCCCAGAATATGTGGTATGATTTATGACCTGCCTTTTTGTTACACCCTGTATATCTGGTATTTATTCTTGAGTACTATTCATTAGGTGATATACATGGTATTTCTCAGTCATCCATCATTATTACAGAGCACAGAAGTATATATTCCATCAAATTTCACAAAGAGAAATAAGATTGAGAATAGCCGTTCACGTATTTTACATTGTTGTCATGTTTATCTTATAAAAACATGTTTTTTACATGTTTCTAAGTATTGAATTATTAATATGATTTGCTAAGCATGCTATAAGTACGCTCTTAGTAGCCATTAATTAAAATGCTGTTATCGTGTTTATTATTAATAAGGCTAATGACTGGCAGCATACTTACAGGTTAACCCGGTCAAACACTGAAAGATGTGAAAAATTATACGTATTGTTAATCTGATTTGATTGCTACTTTTTTTTACTCTTTTATAATATAGTATTTTGAGTGAATTGTACGTTCTGGTGTTTAAATGCAGTTTTTTTCAATCAATAGTAGGGACGAAAAATTAAAGCAGTAGGTTTATCTCACGATACAATCATTTAACGTTGTACTCCTGTTTTTCGTCAGCGTATAATAAAATCATTTATTTCAATTCCTGGAAAAATTGTTTGTTGTTTTTATAACAAAAAAAGTTGATATTTCGATTAGATCTTGAAAATACCTTCCAACGAACAACAAATAATACATAATGGAAAGGGTTTCGAGACTAAGCTCCAATTTAATTTCTCTAGCCAGACAGAAAAGTACAATGTCACGTGCCTACCGGAATGTCCATTGGAATTTCAAAACAAATCGAATTTGAAAAAAATTGTCACGTCTCAGTGCACCAATGAAAAATATTCCTTACTGCATCTTCACCAATAATTATATTCCTATAATTCCTGCCCGAAAGTTGCCTTTTGTTATTTCCACCAAAATGTTTATTTACAGTTTTTTCATTGTCATGCATTCTCCGCTTCCTACTGCAAATCAAAATTAAAAAAAAATCGAAATCGAAATTTTGATTTTAGATTTGGAATAGTGCCCAAAATTTGCTTTTGGTTATCCCCACAAAAGTGTTCATAAACAGTTTTTTAATTGTAATGCATCTTCTGCCCCCTACCGCAGTTCAAAATTTTCAAAAAAAATTTAAAATCGAAATATGGATTTTCGATTTGGAATAGTGGTCAAAAGTTACCTTATGTTATCCCTACCAAAATGTTTATATACAGTTTTTCAATTGTCATGCGTCTTCTGCCCCCTACCGAAAATTCAAGCGTGGAGGACAAACAGTTGAAAATTTTCAGTCAAATCTCAAAAGAGGAGAGTAACTGAAGAACGCATATCTCTAGTGCAAGAGCCAGGTTCGGTGTTTCTGGAACATACAATACCCTCAGGATCTGCAAAAAATCTGTGAAAGTATAGTTGACTTTATACAAAAAAATAACCATGATTTGTCAAGCTTATCAGTAGTGGGGTCTGACGGCACAGTAGTTAACACAGTACAAAAGAATGGAGTGATTACTCTACTTGAATATAAGTTAGGACGGCCTTTACAGCGATTTATCTGCCAGCTGCATGCCAACGAGCTACCTTCAAGACTTCTCTTTCTACACTTACATAGCCAAACAACCGGTCCTAGTGCTTTTGCAGGTGGACTGGGCCAGCTTGTAGTCCGACGTGAACATTAACCAGTTGTGCAATATGAAGTTTTTCACTGTAAATTACCGGAAGTACAGAGCAGCGACTCAAGTACCAATCAGAAATTCCTTTACAAAATTTGCCTTGTCATATTCTCTGGTCAATGTTCTGTAGATTTAGCAAACCATAATCCAGGAAAATTGAGCCATTCCCGATGGCTCACTTTGGCAAACCGCTTATTACGTTTATATATCTCCACCAAAGAATCCAGTTCCAATTTAAAAGGAGTGACAAATTTTGTTCTGAAAGTCTATGCTTCAATCTGCTTTTCAATTGAACCAAACAATTTTTGTACAAATGGGGCAAAACATGTATGGCAAACCATTAAGTAAAGTCGATATTTAAGAGATGATCTGAAAGCAATCACTGGCCCAGTTACCCAACGAAATGGATTTTTTTTGCACACCCGGAAAACCTACTAAGTGACTTTCGTCCCCATATTAAAGAACTTCCTATGCATCGTATTTTAACTCAAAAGAAAGGGAAAGTTGAGAAAAAATACCAGAAAAATACCAGAACTAAAGATTGATGCAGATGACTATACCACTTCAATAGACTGGCAAAATGATATTATTACTCCTCCTCCACTACCCCAACATTTAGAAATAGGCCAACTACAATATAATAATATAATAAAATAAGCCAACAATGGAGTCATTGAGATTACATCTCAGCCCAGTCACACGCACACTGTGAAGAGATGTGTCAAATTAGTGACGGAAGCATCGTTATCAGTTTTAGGTATTTTTACTATGGATTTATAAAAGCGACATTCTCGTAAATTAATGCCACAATTTGAAACCAAGAAGGACTTAGTACAATAAACTTTTGTATGTTTTTTATCAACTGTTTTAGTCAGTGTTGAATGTGAAAAATTCAAAATTAAATAATTTTTAATATGATTTGACTGGAAAATTTCTACTGTTTGTCCTTAACGCTTGAATTTTCGGTAAGGGGCAGAAGACGCACGATAATTAACAAAAATTTTGGTACAAATAACATAAGGTAACTTTTGACCACTATTCCAAATCGAAAATCCAAATTTCGATTTGAATTTTTTTTTTGAAAATTTAGAGCTGCGGTATGGGGCAGAAGATGCATGACAATTAAAAAACTGTAAATGAACATTTTGGTAAGGATAACATAAGGCAAATTCTGGGCACTATTCCAAATCGAAAATCCAAATTTCGAATTCCAATTTTTTTTGAAAATTTTGAGTTGCGGTAGGGGGCGGAAGATGCATGATAATGATAAAACTGTAAATAAACATTCTTCTGGGGATAACAAAAGGCAACTTTTGGGCACTATTCCAAAAGGAAATTCAAAAGATCGAACTTTCGGCCCACCCTAATGAATAATCAGAATGATATTGGAATACGCAGTGCTGTTGTGAAATTGTCGATGAGGTTAATTTGGAAAATGAGCGATTTATTAGTCTCTTTATAATATCTGAGCTCACCTCAAGGCTACAGTTTTGGGATTATCAGAAGGAAAATACAACCGTGACAAGTTCAGATATTCAAATACAAAGAAACAGTCAAATGGTTAATGTACAATTGTTGTAGGAAAAAACGAAGGTATCTAATTCCATGAACAATGATAACATCGGTTACATGGGTCACATAACCGCAAATACAGAGTTCGGCAAAAGTCCGGGACTAGACAAATATCGAAGAAAATATAAATTTTGTGAAAAATCTCCTTATACCACAAATTTAACTCCAACTTGAACTAGAATTTGGAAATATTTTGAAATATACAGGGTGTTCCAATAAAGTGTGGCGTATATTTTTTCTTATGGAACACCCTATATTTAATTGCATTTTCTGATTGCCCCTAAAAAATATAATACTCTTCCATAATGGTTCCCTATACCTGAAGACAGAGGGTTCCGAGTTATTCTGACTTTTCTTAGAATGTGAACATTTCGAAAAAAATTAATAATTCATTGATATAACAAATTGTAGCAAATTTTCTCTTACATATAAATAGTTGGACATTCGTTTAGTGTATTTCACGATTGAGTACTATATATACCTCCACATATTTGGAAAAATTTCCTCTTTAGAATGGTATAAGGGTGTCCCATCATACTTTTCGTGCAATTAAAAATTTTCTTAAATTTCTTCGATATTTGTCCGGTCCCGGACTTTTGCCGAACTCTGTATATTATTATGTATACAACAGTAATATGAAATTGCGACCAAAAAATAATATTTATAGTGTGGCACCAAGATACGTAGACTCCGTTCCACAGAAGAAGAAGCCAGATTGTAAAATTGGCATTCGACTTCCTATTAGTAACGTAACGTTTTTAAATTTTGTAGCTTAACACAAAATTAGAATATCTCATCCTTGACTGTGGATAAAATCGCGCGTGTTTTAAAGACCTTAATATCCACTTATACTTCAATATACTATTAGCTGTGTCTTGCTCATATTATGCTCCTTCAGCAATTTATATTATTATTTCGCCATGATCTGGAATTCTGGACTAATTCACCCTCCTTCATTGGTCACAGACATTTTTTGATGAACCATATTAATTATATTTTCAGCTAAACTTCTGGTTACTCTGTAAATTTGTCTGAATTTCGATTGATCACATCCTACAAACGGATTTATTCTCCCTAAAAATAGTTCATGATTTCTAGAAATTCCCTCCTATCGGGGTTCCTCAGCCTCGACTACTTCTTGGTTAATATCAATTAGGTCATCTACATTCATATTTATAATTATGACTAAGATAGGTAATATATTTCTCATAACAATGTATGTAATCACGTACACCTGTATAGAATTTTTTCTATTATAATTACCACAAAGGGAAAATTATTGAAACTAAAATTTGATCAAAAAAGGTTGGGTCAACTTAAACACGGTGTAAAACATACCCAAACCTATTTCGAATGATTCAGTATCATTTTAGTGTAAAAATAATGTAAAATGTATTAATTAATAGGCTTCTCACCAATTTAGTTATAAAGTCATGTTAAAATAATCTAAATTATACTATTAAGGCTGGTATTTATCGAAGCCACCATTATTATAAAAGTAGTTGTCCAGAAGCTTGACAATAAACGGTTCATGAAATATGTCAGAGCCATTCTTATTGGAACAGCTGGTACATGTGACATACCAGTTGATAAAAAACTTCTTCCTGCACATCACATATTTGGGTCAACGAAAATCAAATGTCAAAATCAACTTCCATGTTTAGTTAATTTGCGGCACAAGTAACAGACCACTCCATTCAAAGCTGTTTCTAAATCTAAATCTGTTTCTAAATCTGTTGTTGTTGATGAGTTAGTCGAAAGCCGAGAGAATTTTCGCGCAATCATTTTACACATTTTTCGAAGAAAGTTGTCTCAACAGAAATTCTTTGCTGAGCTCGTTTCTGTTTTTGACAATGTCGCTCCATAGCAGTCGACAAGTTTCCGTCAATATAGAGAATATGGAGGACATATACATATTGGGGACGATCCAAGAACAGGTCCACCAACAACGGCATACACTGCTTCCTATAGCGCATCTTCACACATTCAATATAGCGTCTTCAACATTATTGTTCTTGCAACAATAGCATAACTACCGATCTAAGTCATCTATTCGTTGAATATTGTGACGTGTTTCTTCACTTCCCTTAGGTTCTTACCAACTAGGCACGTCACTTTGGCCACCCTCGATGCGAAATCTTTAAAATAGATGCTCGGGCGCCAGATTTTTTACGTGGTTTGCTCCACGGCCCCTTGACTCTTAGCGTCAAGAGTTCCAGATAGCCTCAGATGGAGGTTACGGAAAATTCCAGGGGTCTCGTTGAATTCAATACTTCTAAAACTTTAAATCCTTAGACGGCTATATTGTTACGAAGTATTAAGAAAACACAGATTATGTCGGTTCGTATATTACAGGATGGACTCAGTATATACAGGGAAAAAAATTACATTCAAATAATAAAATGGTGAATTAAGTATTTCAGCAGCATCAATCAAAATTAATATGTATAGAGTGCAAGTGTTGCAAAACCATATATTATTATTATTATTATGCACCATGCAAAACTTTATCAGTATTACGCATATAAGCAACGGTACAATAAACTATGTAGGTGTGAGCAAGCTAGTATAGTTACTTAAAATCGGTCAAAGCAGTGCAAGCAGTTTTTAATACATTTTGAAGCGGATTTGAAGTCAGAAAAATAACAGGAATATGGGGGAAGAAATACTACCAAACCAATTTATATTAACAAAAAAATTGTTGATTTAATATGTAATAAAACTAATTTCCAACTCTCGTTGAACTGGAAGGATATAGAGAAGGAAAGAATAAAAAATATGAACTCAATACTACAACCGGCTGAAAGTTGGACAGCTTGTGGCAACGGCCTCTTACCTGTCCCACAATCAGTTTTAGAATTTGCAAATTATCGTTTAAAATTGGATAATATAAATTTGGTTCGAAGATAGGACTACGGGTACCCAAATACTTGTTTGGAAATCTTATCAATTCGTTAACCAACTAACTACTTAAAAGGAAAAAAAACAATTCAACAGGAACTCAAACAAAGTTACAACCGGCTGAAAGTTGGGCAGCTTGTGGCAACAGCCTCTTCTCTGCCCCACATTCAGTTTTAAATATGAAATTTCGATGAACTAAACTATATAACCAGGGAAATGATTTAATAAAACACAAATTATACGCGACTGAAAGTTGGACAGCTTGTGGCAACGGCCTCTTCTCTGACCCACGATCAGTTTTTTTTTTAATTTCAAAATTTCGGAACACTAAGTTATATGGTAAAGAAAATTATTGAGAAAATGAAAATTACTCGCGGCTGAAAGTTGGACAGCTTGTGGCAACGGCCTCTTCTCTGCCCCACATTCAGTTTTAAATATGAAATTTCGATAAACTAAACTATATAACCAGGGAAATGATTTAATAAAACAAAAATTATACGCGACTGAAAGTTGTACAGCTTGTGGCAACGGCCTCTTCTCTGACCCACGATCAGTTTTTTTTTTAATTTCAAAATTTCGGAACACTAAGTTATATGGTAAAGAAAATTATTGAGAAAATGAAAATTACTCGCGGCTGAAAGTTGGACAGCTTGTGGCAACGGCCTCTTCTCTGCCCCACGAT
>CAJUYG010000740.1:91788-103459 GCA_910591675.1 Galerucella calmariensis
TCAGTTTTTAAATTTCAAAGTTTCGGAACACTAAGCTATATAGTAAAAAAAATTATTTGAGAAAATGAAAATTACACCCGGCTGAAAGTTGGACAGCTTGTGGCAACAGCCTCTTATCTGCCCCACGATCAGTTTTGAATTTCAAAGTTTCGATCAAAATTTATAATGTATTCAGGTAATTTGGGATAGGACAACAGGTATGAAAGTTTAAATCCAAAAATAAAATTCAATATTCAATATAAATGGTATCGTGTATTAAGCGTTCAACTAATACTCAAAAAAAAATATGTTTACTAAAAGGAAGCACTGATAGAAAGCTTCCAAACAAGTAATTATTGTCAATAAAAAAAATATCTCAAAATAAGTCGATACTAAATTTTCAACAATTCAAAACTTTACACGGATAGGGGAAATCAATTTTTGTATGGTAAACGGAACAAAATACTGTACCCTATAATTTAATACTACCGATTTCTTTTCTTACCTACTCCAAAAATTTCGGACGGTCGGCTACTAAACGTTTCTCAAACTTGAAATATTTACTAAATTAATTAAACCGGCAAAAGAAAAAAACTTAACCAAAATCGGTATTCAACACACAGCAGAGCAATAAATATCACCAGAAGTCTTCGCAGAAGAAGAAGAGCGAGAGCGATCCAAAAATGATCGAGTTTTGAAATTTATATTTTCCATTCCCACCTACAATTTTTGGCATTATCGGTGATACTAATTAACTTACAACAAAAAGTTTCAACTGTACTGAATGGCTTTCGTTTTAAATAAAATACTTTATATACCGGACGTCCTCTCGTCATGAAATTTTTGGAGAATCGCAATTAATAAACTTTATTTTTTTAAAAGTAAATATGTGTATCCTAAATTACTAAAACTAATAAATAATTAGGCAAAACTAAAACGGTATCAGAAATTGAAGTCGAGGATGAAGTAACCAGTTATATATAAAACTTTAAACTCAAAACTAATAGAAAACTAAATAAAATAAATTCAACATTGGTCCAGAAAAATAACTCGTTACAATATACTAACAGTTTCATCTGTTGAACAATTTTTAGTCGATTTAATGGGAAATGGATTCCACTGGCAAATATTACCGCAGTTATATTAATAAACAGCAAATTTCTATTGGACCCTGTTAGCTTCCTACTTTTCCCCTAAACGGCCACAAAATAGAAGGAAGCAAAACGTAAGGAAGGGTTTAACTTGTTTCCTCAAATTTATTAATTGATTCAAATATGTATAACTATATCCCGGACTTCTCGATGCGGAGAGTGGCTGGATAGAACCGTATCAAGGAAAATTTAAAGTACCTCACCTCTAGTGTGGGAGATACACTATTGACAGCGCTTGGCTTGCCTTGTAAGTTAAACAGGTGAATATTAATGATATTAAAATGGACAACTTAAAGTTTTATCTGGAAAGATTACGCAAAAGTATACTTCTGGGATTACATTTATTTTCACGTAAGTATACTATTATTATTATTAGCACATGGATACTTCGCTTGCAAGGTGATATTTACCTTGAGATTATCTAACTTATAACTATTTACTTGAAGATGAACATCTGTTTTAGATAATGAATTATGGCTATTGTTAGTCAGTATAGGATGGACTTTACAAGATATACTATAATTACACCTAGATACACTTGACTCAATTAATGGAAAAATTTACATAATAAAACCTGAATGGAGTCCGGATAATCTGTACGGTAAGGTTCACTACCTCAGTTTTAATAATATTTACTGTCACTAATTAGCCGGTACAGGAAGGATGAGGTCTAGACTATTGACATCAATCAATGTATAAACTTGAAAGGTTTTACTTGGGTTTACAAATGTCTTCAAGTCCTGGTGGGGTTACCTACAGATGGTACTCCGCTCCGTAGTTGCAGTAGTCAGCTGGAAGCTAGTAGATGGCAGCTGGAGCTGCCAAACCATAAGAGGATAGCGATAAGTAGGCTATACGATTATAGTCCAAGTACTTATTCTTGAAGCAAAAAGTAACACAAGTGAACCAAATAGAGAAGAATCCAAAACGGACAACAAGAAGAAAACCAAAAAAAAGGAAGAAGAAGAAGGTCTGAAAAGAAAATATAGATAACTAATACTGGTGATTGAGTCTCAATTGATATCGGTTGGATTACTTACTCTAGATGGTATTTTTGTGAAATCAGGAACTAAATCAATGCATACATGCTCCCCGTACAACACTTTGTATAGGAGAATCCCTGATTGTTTTTTTTCCAAATCACAAAACCGTAGCTAACGTAGGTTGAACAACTTTCTAGACTTGGGAAAAGCACAATACAAAATGGTGGTTTCAGGCCAGTGACCTATGTCATTGGCCTTGAAAGGTTATAAGAGGTCTTTCACCTATTAAGTCCGGGTCAAGGTCAAATGGCTAACTGATGACCCAAATAATCAAGACACATGTGTACGTTGAAAAAGACTCTCGCCAAGGTTAATCTATAAACTAATTATTTATGTCAATCAATGAGGAGTTGTTCCCTCCACTTTAATGAAAATATTTTCAGTGTATTCCTGAGATTATTATAACTAAAAACATTATCAAGGTACTAAATGAATCCTTCATGCATCCAAGCTACAGTTGTCACTTAATTTGATTGTTCTTTCAGAGCGAACCGTGACAACCCCATAATAAAATACATAAAAAGAACGAATATCAAAATATAAGTACGACTTCCTTTCAAATTTTCTTATAGATTCAAAATAGCATGTTGCAAATAGCAGTAGCTGATGCCATCCCTCCAAACACATCCAGACACAACGGCATACACTGAGTCGATGCTGTAGGTAAGCTGGTCCGAGAAGAACGACATGTCACTCTTTGTGAAATTGGAGCATCATTGGGCATTCCAAAGACCACAATTAAAAAAATTACTCATGACGAATAATTTGTGATAAGACTAGTTTCTCGTTAGTTGGTTACTGCATCTGTTGACGAAAGAACGAAAAGCAATTGGATTCAATCTAAGTCAAAACTTTATTTCAAATATACCAGCATGCCAGTAGAATTGCTTCCAGAATTGGTTCCAAAGGATGCACCACTACATATGGTGAAGGAAAGTGTTGCAAAAAGAATAAGATACAGACTAAGTAGAGAGACAATCATTGAAAAAAATACCTCCTCCTGACTTCTTAGAAATCAGACAGCCTGGGACATGCCACAAGACGGTATGATGAAAAAGTATAACTTTCCAAAGAAACTCGTTACAGAGTTTAGCAGCAAGAAGGAATGTGTTTCAAATACCATTACCAGACTTAGAAAGAATGCCTTCCAATTGTACTCAGGCGACTCAAAAGCAATATAAGGAACTGGGAGAGGAGTATTCAAGCCAGGAACCAAACACTCCGAAACCTTGGGAAAAACTCTATCTTTACTGTGGAAATTCACGCCATAAAAAAGTGCGCCCAGTGCAATATTGATGGAGGATACAGAAGACAAAGGATTATCATAATGTCGTATAGTCAGGCAGCCATTAAGGCATCGAGCTCTTGTGTAATCAGTTCCAAAATAGTATTAGAATGCCTGGGCAAACTCAATGAACGAGGTAGAAACAGAATAGACACCTTACTGTGGATTCCACGACACACTGGAATAAAAGGAAGTGAAATAGCAGATAAACTAGCAAAGAAGGGGACTGAAATACCCTTTTGGGGGCCTGAACCCTCTTGCTTCAATGTGATATGGGAAGAAATAGGTGAAGCCGGAAAAAGAGAAGGTCTTACCATTGGAAAGATCTAGTGGGGCTCAAACAATTAAAGATCCTTCTGGGTGACTACAACCTGTTAAGATCAAAGTAAAACTGCGCTAAGAGTTTCAACAGGAATCCTAACGGGACATTGTCACCTGAATGGGCATCTGGAAAAGCTCAAAATAGTGGAGGAAAGAGAAATAGGGGAATTCACCTTGCCTGCAGATATCCTAAGATTCCTCCGAAAAATAGGACTAAAGGAGCTACTAGTCTCTGATATCCTCCTCAGAAGCTAAGTAGAAGTAAGGGGACACAATAGATCTTTTTTGTCTGAGTTAATGTCACACCAAAATACATACATTACATACAACTGAATACAAACATACAACTGAATTGAAGACAACATAGATGAGTGCTTGATAAAATGTGTACTTTGTTCGAAAATCATATCAACGAAATTCAATTTCAGACACTTTATTCACTTAAATTGACCCGAATACTTTTTTTCATAAAAAATCAAATATATGTACACACAACACTTAGATCAAAGACAAGCGAAAGAAAATGAATTACTTCTAAACGAAAACCAAATGGTTTCCAATATAGAGCTTAAAATAATTTCGATTAAGTTATCATTCGAATTTAATCAGTCTTCATACCACGCATACTTGGCCTCACTTCTGACATAAAATACCTGACCGACTTCCTGACGCGAGTATTGTTTCGGAAGGAATTAAAACTTCGTCGGACGCGCGCTAAGTAGGCGGTGGGAATGTTAGAGTCATAAATCAGTCGATCACGTGATTTTAGCCGTAAGCGAACGACCATTGGAAGCTTCTCACCTCCTGCTCCCTTCTCGCCTTCAATCTTCACCTCTATTCTCCTTAATTAACTTCCGAGTATAAACGGGAACGGAGTGGCGTTTGTAATATGTGCCAACCAGAAGAACAAAATAATGGGAATCTAATAATTTTATAAGAAAACAGCGAACACATTTTAGTCCAAAATAGTCTGTTTACGATAAAAAAACGATGATATGAGTTAACCAATCCTAATTACAATTTATGCTTAATGGATAGGACAATAATAATTTACAGTATACGGGCTGGCCAAACTTCTAGACGTTACCAGATCATTTGGCGAAATTCCTCAGTTTAATCTTAGGTACTTTTATTGACATGTGATCATCGGCTTAGTATTTGCAAGTTTCTTGGTGATTTTCAATTCATATTTTCTCAAGGATTCGAAGAAAAAGCAGTTATTTTCATACCTATCCATCCAGGAAAATCTGCATACATAATTGATTTGCATAGATGAGGCTTTTACTTGATGAAAATCCATACGAATCTTCATTATTTGATCCAAGTTCAATACATATTCGTGATGCGCTTCGCTAACACAGTAGATTTCTCAAACGAGTGAAGGTGGATATAATGAAAAATTTTCAATTTATTCATTTATACCAAAGTTTTCAATGTTAGGTTAGGTTGACGGAACTTGATATATTTCCATGATTTCCATTATCCACATCATTCACGTAAATAAACAGTTATATTGAATAAATCTGAGACTATTGTGCAAAACTTTTCTTTTGCATCAGGAGTGTATCCATGCAGCCAGGAACACTGTTTTTTTACTAAGAGTTGAGACAAGGACACACGCTTCTCGCTTAGAGGTCTGTCGAGGCATTACTCTAACAATATAGGTAGACCACGGATAGGAGGGTATATACCGGGTGTCCCAAGTTATCGTATACAGTCAATATCTCGCTTATTCGACAGGATAATAGGGAAATAAAAAAACTGCATTGAATGGGATTAGAGTAGTTTTCTTATGATTTATAAAAATATGTTTTACATTTGACAGCTCTGTGGTATCCACCCCACACTTTTTTGTTTTAAAATAGCACCCCCTGTATATTGTCATTGAAAATTGCGTGTCGCTTTATTTGGAATACAACGATAGCAAAAATTACAGCAAGTTTTTAAAATTATTTCCTGTAGAATTCTTGCAAACTGCAACTGCAAAACGTGTTAAAAGTGTTGTTGTGCAGGTCCCATCTGAATCATAGATGGTGTAACGCTAAGAGATGCTTCACGAATACGTTCTTTAAGATCCTCTAAATCATAAAATACGTCAACCTAGAATTGTAACTCTTACGTTGTCAGCAGTGATTACTGTTTTAAAAGCCATTGGAAGTTTGGCCGCAGGAACTAGAAATTTCAGCGGGAATTTTAAATATCAAATTGAAAGAGAATTTTATCTTTTTCAAAAATAAATTGACTCTACCAAAATAACACAAAATGCAGCTGTTCATTAAAAAATATAAATCCTGACTGATAGTATTTCGCCAAATCTTGCGAAAACAAAAGTTTGGCATATATTCTCTTATGCGCAGCTCTGATCAAAGATTACAATTCTAGGTTGAAGTATTTTATGATTAAGATGATCTTAAGGAACGTATTCGTGAAGCAC
Source organism: Galerucella calmariensis (assembly GCA_910591675.1). Lineage (NCBI taxonomy): Eukaryota > Metazoa > Arthropoda > Insecta > Coleoptera > Chrysomelidae > Galerucella > Galerucella calmariensis. Next base: position 98,002 of record CAJUYG010000740.1, read on the forward strand.
CACCAGCTATGATTCAGACGGCCTGCACAAGAAATCTTTTAACACGTTTTGCAGCTTGCATGGATTTCGCAGAAAATAATTTTGAACACTTGCTGTGTTCGTTTTTTGAATTGCATTAGAGGTATTTCAGTTGAAATTCATACTTGATGAAATATTGATGCTTTTGTTATTATTAATTTTAAAAAAATACCAAGTATGTGCTATCGTTGTATTCCAAATAGAACGACACGCAATTTTCAATGACAATATACAGGGGGTGCCATTTGAAAATGAAAAGTGAGGGGTAGCTACCACAGGGCTGTCAAATGTGAAAAAAAATTTTATGAGCCATAAGGAGGGTACTTTAGTGCCATTCAATGCAGTTTCTTAACTTATTAATTATCTTGTCAAATAAGCTAGATATTGCCTGTATATACGATAACTTGGGACACCCGGTATAGGTACTCAAGGGAAAAAAAATAAGTATTGACATCTATATATTATCGTTCTAGATAAATCTATTTGTGTTCTTGATGAAATTTGTGATAACTTCAAGGACCTTTATGTTATTGGTGCCCAAGAGGAATGACATGTTGATTGGGAATTCAATCTCAAGTTTCCTGAGGTCTTCCATTAGGATGTTATTATGAGCTTCGAATTTCTTGCATTTCAGAAACATATGGTCTTTCATTACACTCTTCACATATATTTTCTTGTAGCAAAGCATACTGTGAACTTTCATTGTGACAATAGTTTTGCCAGTGTATAGTCCATTTTCATACAAATTGTTTTTGCATATGCTAATGCAATCCGATAGGCAATTATTCTAAAAATATACATCTCATGTTTCGATACTTTCTTTTGCTAATATATCTTCGTGCTCGTTTTGTTCTATTCCTATGTGAGCTTTTACCCAAGCAATTTGTATGCTGAATTTCCTTGAGGTAAGTTGTCCTAAGATAGCTTGAGTTTTGTAAATAAGCGAGTTATACATTATACAAACCTTTCATTTCTGAATAAACATATTCCATCCATGCAATACAAGGCACAGGCTATAGTTCATTAAAAAACCAGGAGGAGTAATTTGGAAAGCCTTACCCACACCACTAAAAGTTACCAGATTAGTTACTAAAGGGTGTGTTCCGAAAACGTAGTCAACAGTCGTGTTCCAAATATATTAAATATTCCTTGATAGCAAAGACATTAGTCATAAGTCGTTTCGTTTCTTATTCAAACATAAGAAGATTCAGATTCACATCGACAACAAACAAATTATGGTCATTGTTGATGGTGGAGAATTACAGATAGTCAAGTTACTTTAATTATATTTATTACAATTAAATTGAAAAGAATATGACAATTGATAATATGTTCTGGCAATAACAATACTACAAAATTAATAGCATTGTAGAGCAATATGCAATATTAATTTAAATATTTCCAACAGTTATCTTTATGTTGCCGGATTAAGTGTAACATAAACCACTTTTCAAATACTTCTGAGATACCTTCTTCCTCCTTTTTAACTTCAAAAACCAATAATGTATTTTCTACCATACCAATTATTTTCTATACTGTTCTATATCTTCCATGGCATGCTCCTCCGATGAACTTTGACGATTTCTTCCCAAATATTTATATAAAAAATAAATGTACCTACATTTGACTCGTCAAAAGGTGAGATAAATTTAAATTGTTTCAAGAAAGTCTGAACGTTTCTTTGAAGCTTGCAAAATTTTGTCCTGCACAGATAACATTTTTGTTCTTCGAACGACATTTTTTATTCACTCATCACAATTTTTCAAAAGTCCTGGTATTCCACCAATATTTTCTGCACTATATAATGTTCCTCAACTTCAATATTCCCTTAATACTCGCTAAACCGACTTTACTACTTAAAAAAAAATGTAAAGTAATAATGTACCCACTGCTTGAGAATATTTTTGGTTTTTCATCCAATATTTATTTATTTATCTGTCAAAACTATCAAAATTGAAAACTATCAGCTGATGTCAATATTAAAAAGTGTTGTGTGAAGCTGGGCTGAATCTGACCAATCAGAGGTCTACAGAATTGCCAACTTAAATTAAAATCACTCCTCCTGGTTTTTAAATGAGGTATAATGAAAAGGAAGAATTACCAGATTGACATTTCCAGTTTTTTGAGAGTGGAGAGAGAAAACTACAGTTTGGCAACGTCACAAATGTTTGTTCTGCAACGTCATCGTCTTTTTATCTTAAATAAACCAAATAAAACGTTTCCATTTATCAAATTTGATGTGTATTTTTTTCTCAAATATTTCAATTTAAATAGAATTAGTTATTGGACTCGTTAGATCTATAGGTACTTTGATTGAATTGATACATATTTATTCAGAATAATTAAGAAAGCAGCGAATTATGAAACTGATGAGATGTGAAGATGAATAAAATTTGCTTATACCAGTTCTCAATAATCAATCTGAAGGGTCATCCAGTGCCTTCCATGTTTCGAGCTGAAAATATCACTAGTATTTCTGTTGGATAAATTTTTGAGCTTCTCACGCGTAAGTGATGCGTAACTACAAGCTTGACAAGAATACATGATCAGTCAGTTAGTATTTGAGCGTGTGGATAATGCGTATTAAATTTATAAATGAATGAGCAAGCAACGCCAGCAGAGTGTGTGTACTTGTGCAAGCATGCTAGTAACCTGTAGGGGCGGAGATATTTCACGTTTTTTTTTAATTTTTTTTTTATTCTGTTATTTAACGTCGGTCTATTTCTGCGACTGAGGCTAATCACCGACGCCGGGAGCACTGTACCCCTAACCGGAAATTTTGGCGAACCCACTAGTGTTACAGCCAATGGTAGCGTTCTTTAACAAGCCCAACATCCATGGACTCGGGACCTCGGTTTTACGTCTCCTCTGAAAGACGGCATATCTACATTATACCTCATGCTCATTAGTATAATGCCTGCGAGCTGTGATATGCTAGTCCGCTGCAGCTGTAGGGGTATACAGAGAATAGCTGACATAAAATTATTGACAACTTTGTAACAGAACTGACAATGTCATGAATATAATAAAAAGGGGAATATTATGACAGTTAGTTTTGGTATCGGCTGCTTCTTAGACCTGTAGTCTAAGTGGTTTTGGTCTTGCAGATACTGTCTATTTTTGGCTCCAAGACTCATGTAGGTCCTGCACCTTTCTGGTAGTTTTTAACTGGAGACAATTCTTAGAGAGAAAAATTGAAAAGTCAACGTTTCCAAGTCATTCAAGGATGAATTATTGTTTGAAGAATCATAATACTGGGAGATGCAGACAGAAAACAGATTTTTGAACTTGATCCTTTGGAGGTTGTAATGATACGCTTATTCTGATAATAGGAAGTGATAAATCAAAGAGTCATTCTGAACTATTCATAATATAAAAGATGGTGATAATATTAGATTGGGGTAGCGAAAGCTCCTAGACCCAAAAAATAGGTTGAATGGAGTACTTGTGAAAATATATTAATATGTGTAGGTATATTTTGTTTTGAATAAAAATTAGATTTTATTCTAATATTTTCCGCTCCGCACTGGAATACATTTTCATTGATCCACAAAAAATCTGGAGTGGCAAATTTTCGTCACGGTACCATTATTTTTGAGTGACGTGTTTTCCTCGGATATCAACTCTGAAATGGGGACGGAAAGTTGTAGTCAGGATAGAGCGGTGGTGTGGAATACCGACGGATACAAATCTGACAAAATAATAGAAGCTAGAGTTCACTGTGCTAAGCCAAAAGTGTAATATTCACGCGTTTTTGGGAAAGTCTGGATCTGTATTCCTAGAGAAAATTTGCGCTATTGAGAGTTTTTCTAAGAAGGATCTACTGGAAAAGCTAGTGAGCCTGTTGAGGACTGCAGCACCCAAAACTCCAAAAGCCTGGTGCAGAGGACACGAAATCTGGAATGGATGTACCGTGATAATCAATTGATGGAAAATTGATAGGCTGAGATTAGTTATATTCAATATCTCCTGATACACTATATATTGATAATTTCTGGAATGAAAATATTTCTGAGTTATTTTTTCTCATTTACACCACTGGGAAAACCAGTTTATCGTCACGAACCTTCCCTATAATAAATTATTAAAACACAAATTTTTCCCTACCCGAATGCATATTCGAATATTCTTGCCACTCATTAAATTCCACACCACTGTAAGAACGTGTTTTGTTCACTGCAGTTGATGCATAAATCTGTCGTGGATATACCGAACGCGAAATGTTCTCTTCGATTTAGAGCTCAGATTTTATCCAAGGAATGTGAGAGGCATAAAATTGTACGAAACATGGCCCCCATTATCATTGTAAATGATTGTTTACTCGAATATTTATTTCTACCCGATAGTCCAAAGAGGTGCTCACATATCATGGCCGGTTTTGTTTGCTGTTTCTTGTATAAACTAACTGTTAAAGTTAACGAGAAGTAACACGGAAAGCAATTAAGCATTGTTGTTACGTCTCCTTTGTTATTGTAAACTGTTGAATTAATCACAATGTACCTTATATAACTACCGAATTGGTTGTGATAACCTTACATGACTTATAGATCTAAAATGGAGTGATAAAATTACAATTTGAAACCGATTACAGACAACTTAAGAATTTATCCAGTCAAAATAGCCTTAGAATATATTGTGAGTGCATTATTGCATTCTGGTTCTAATTTTTTATATATTATTGCATTCTACTCTTCACTGGAATCGATGTTTTTCCATAATACAGGGTGGCAAAAACAAGAGATATACAGGGTGGTCTCTAGGTAATTGTAATTTTTTCTCCTATTTTTTGGGAATGAAACCACAATAATGTTTTTTATTTTTTTATTTCGACGTTTCGGTAGCGTTCCAGCTACCTTTGTCAAGAGTAAATAATGATAAAATAATTTTTGGTTCCTATCTGACAAAACGAAAAAAATATAACAACTAGACAATCAATAATATTTTGAAGTTCAAGACTACAAAACTTGGCTGTCAAATTTTATCAAGGTCCATTCATAGTAGATCACATCTCTGGTAAAATGTGGAATAAATATTTCATTTTATGACATTCCAAAGATATGATAGTCTACTAGAAATGGAATCCAGTGAAGTGGACGTTCCAGTGGTCATATTTTTTTCGTTGTGTCAGATAGGGACCAAAAATTATTTTATCATTATTTAATATTGACAAAGGTAGCTGGAACGCTACCGAAACGTCGAAATAAAAAAATAAAAAACATTATTGTGGTTTCATTCCCAAAAAATAAGAGAAAAAATAATAAATAATGCCACAAGGAACTTACAGAATATATTAAGTAATTGTACATAGAAGTACAGTACAATCTTCACTTCAGAATATTACGATTTAAACCAACTAACCTTAATGAAATGTTGATATTAGATAAATAGATAGTTAGATAGATAGATAGATAGATAGATAGATAGATAGATAGATAGATAG